>LYUA01001775.1:58253-73530 GCA_002093875.1 Calopteryx splendens | reverse complement strand
GTAAACAGAGTCGGAAATAAACGAGCTGACGCGGGGAAAACAAGTGAAAAACGGGGCGAAGGGGAGGAATGAGTCGAAACAGTTAAACGGAGAAAGGAAGCGGGAAATCGACGCCTGCTTGGCAATCGGCCCAAGACACTCTCACTTCTGAGGGGGTCACGGAAAAACCATCCATCACGATAACGAATCCCACGATGTTCTTTGTGCCCACTGAATAATCTCCTCCAGAAACGCATACCTAGAGCAATAATTTGGTTGCTCAGTTAACATTCTCCCGGGATGAAACCTTCCGTCCAAGGAACGCGCACGTTATGTTCCCATTTTCAGGATTCTGGGCTGGTCCAATACTAGGCAGGCCCAATCTTTTGATTGGGGCGGTAACTGTCGTACCGATTTTCATTGTGCACGCATGGCGATGGACTTCACGCAACAGTGAATAAATAATTGGGCTCAACGTCTTCATCAGTGGCCACCATCATTGATGAATCAGTCATAGGAGGTTTTGTGGCGTGGATTTAAGTCACGATGCATCCGCGCGTCCACTGCACGAGGGGAGTAAAACGTTTACAAATGTCTCCATGCCCGTATTCATTACAGAATAACTTTCTCCTTTCCTTTAATTTTAACGGCTGGCACCCTAGCACAATTTGCCACGCGCCATCGTGTAGATTTATATGCTCGTGCCTCTTCACTTTTTCACCTTTGTTCAATTTCGTATGTACGTAATCTGGGAAAAACACTCTCTGTCCAATCTTACTTGTGGGCTTTCGCAGTTCAGAAGCGAAATGAATGATTTCTCGTCACGCTTGACGAGCGACCCTATGGACTATGTAATCGATTGATACCCTACTCACTTGGCGTAATAAGTGATTACGGAGAGTTAATTCCTTACTTCGGTATTGTTAACCGCATGCACTTACTTTCTTTGTGGTGCATGGAAGCTTAACCAATTATTATTTCGCGACGTGAATTCTTAAATGTCCGACATGTCAATCAGTTAAACGTTTATCTCGAGAAAAATTTAGCGTGAAGTTAGAACCGAATATTAGGAGGGTTATTCTGGAATTAACGAGAAGGATAGGCTCCGTCCATAAATGATGTCACTCTGTTCTCTATGCCCGAACTCCCCTCCCCCAATTTTGCCCAGTGTCACGCCGATTCGATGTATGGCCATGTAGGGGATAGCAGAAGTTCTCCCTTGGTCCCCCATATTCAATATTACTGCAGGAAATCGTTGCCTCCGCGTGATTGCTGATATCCCCTTGATTCTCTCCGAGGCCTATCACCGCAGAAGAAAAGTTACACCGACGCAAAAACTTCAGAATGAAATCTTGTTGCTGGCTTTTGTTTGTTTGCGAAACACGTCTTGCTCCAATTTCGAGATGATTACTGCTACGCATTAAATTCAGTGTCACCTTCAATGTCGGGAGCGGTTACAGAGGAGGAGACGTCGCCGGTGATTTATGAAGATTAGACCTGCCTGGTTACAGCGACGTCACGGTTAGCCCAACCTCTCCCCCCGACTACCGTCACGGTGGTCCAAACGCCCTCTCCCCACCAAAGAGCGCGACGTCATTTACGTAAGGAGCCGAGCCAAAGGACGGCTCCCACGCAATCATATTCAGTTTTCGAGTGAAGTGAGGCTCCTCTTCTGGAGCGCCGGTCGCGACGAGAGAAGCCAACTCAGGCCGAGCGACGCCAGCTCCCCCCTTCCCCCCCCCACCCCCAACCATCCTCCCCCTCCCCTCCACCTCCCCCAGGACTTGAACCCTGGCCAGGGACGCAAGGTGAGGCGCACTTGGTTTCGGGTGTGACCGCACCTCATCCTCGAGTGTCTCTTCCCCCTGGTACGAGCCAAGTGGCACCTTACACGCGTTTCTGAGCGTTTGTGGAGAACCAACCGGCACGTTTTCCCTCGATATCGTGGTCGTGGATGGTCCTGCCATTCATCCCTGCGGCGCCGTTTCCGGATCCCCTCGCCTTAATCTCAATACGCGCCCTCATTCACGCCCCCCTCTCCTTTAACGCTCGTCGCCTGCCATTCGTTGATGGACCGTAAGTTTCCCGTGCGCAACCGCCGAGGTGTTTGGGATCGTGGTTGACAAAACAAAGCAACATGGCAGCGAAGGATCGGGTAATTTCCAGGCGTATGAGCCGGATGAAGTCTTATCGGGATGTCCATAGGCTAAGGAACTCCATAACTGCCGAATGTTCGTCACCATCAGTGATGTTGATAATTTAATGATTTTCATGCGGAGATTGTGGTACTTTTTGATTCCTAAGAAAGCTTTGTAAAAGTATTATTTTTTTTAAAAGTTATGGTGTATTTTTATTCACTATTCTTTTTTTACAATTACTATTTTTCACTATTCTTTTAAACACATTTTATGTTTCCAAAGTAGGTGTACCGACAAGGACAGATGTAGTATCATCCAGCGGGCATTTCAGAAGTAATCCGTTCCTATTTTCGCCAACCATTCAAGGTGACGAAAGAGCTAGTGAAAAATAATAAGTTGTGGGAAGTTAGGAGGGAATTGGAGAAGTCGGACAGCGTCTGTAGGCGATGCCGGCGAAAATAAGTAAAACTGGCGAGAATAGGAATAGGCCACGTAAAGTTAACTTAGTATGCGTCCATAATTTGTGGGTAATAACCACCTGTCTACGACCTACGCGGCGAATATTTTTCTATAAATCATGTTGCAACTTAATGCTGAGGTTACAGTTTGCTAGGGAGAAGTTGTAATTCTTCAGGATATACTCTGATATGCATCTATCAAATCACAGTAATCAACCCGAAGGTTGATTTTGTAGGTGAGGGTGAAGCTCACCCAATATTAAGCCCAACGGCGTGTGAAATTCACACATAAGGCAAGGGTGACCAGTTCCTTTCCTTGTACCACCTACGATTTCCGAGGATGGCATGATACCCGTAAAATCACACAGCTTGAGTGAAGCTGAGGTTCCCCAGGAGACGTAACACAAAATCGAACCCGCTCAGTGAACCTACTGGACTACCGCTCCCCTCATGCATCTATACTTAGGTGAATACTTTGATATTTTTCAATGCATTGGTCTTACAAACCTTTTTGCGTCCACACTCCAAGTTTCAGAGAGAGCTACAATTTATGTTCATGATTTTCTTAAGATAACACACCCAGCAGGGTTATTTCATTTTTTTTATTGAACAGCGGTTTTCTCTATCTTCACACGAGACTGATTGTTTTACACAGTAATTGGTTCTAATAACTCAAATGTTGGCACGCATATAACTCCACAATCAATCTAAAGAAGAAATGATGTATTCGGTGTTTCAGTTTTTGAAATTTTGTCCTGTCAATTATTATAGAGCAATAAGAAAAGAGAATTTGCGTTGCATATTACTTGCGTGGATTAGGAAATAATGAGGCTTACTTTTGTTTGCATTAATTATTATGTAAACTTAAGTTGAAATGTATGTTACTAAAACCACGGATAAATGATTTCATAGTGATAGAGTATTTGAAATGACATTTTTACATAATAACACTGATATGAATAGAGTCAACTCATAATATCCAGTTATGAGTTAAACATTTTTTTCTTTGGATATGGTGCCAAGATTTAATCCTTTGCAATTCATCCCGTCACCCTTCGCGAAAACCTTCAATTTTTATTAAAATATAGCTCGTTTGCCTGTCCTTGATCCTAAAAAATGTCTTGGATTTTGAAATTTTCTTCCTTGACCTTTCCTTTATGCGTGTATTTACAAATTGATATGTTCATCGAAATATAAGATCTAAAGAACCTAAAATAATGATCTATTGTTTTTCACCTAAAATACAAAACAAAGCACTCAAATTGCGTTCCTCCAAGTGTAGTTTATATCCAACAATAATTAGATTTCCCTGCATTGTAGAGAACTGCAATAGTGTAGGTATGTTTCCGTGTTACAGCAATTGCCTATTCACCAGAAAATCCAGGAACATCGTGTGGGAGGATGTGGGAAAAGGAAATGATGGCGAAGTCCAGGAAATTTCGTTGATAAGTGGCCTCGAGCACTAAATAAAGAGGGCGCCCTTTCTCGGAGGGTTTATGTTCTAACAAATTGCCCTCAGTTTACGTCACAGTAGAATGTCCTGAGCAGCTTCAATGGCTTTCGTGACGTCAGGGGAAGAACACCTCTCTCTCGCCTCCGTAGCATTTCACGAGCTCCTCCGATGTCGGAATCAATTTCTTATTGCAAGTAATTCACCATTTAATATTAGTCTCAGTTCATTTTTTTTTAATTTCCGACGTTGTTATTATCTCAACCAGATACACTTTATTTCACCCAAGCTTTAATCGTCAACCTACGCGCATTATAAAGCAGCCAGCTGATACTCTAAACTAAGAAAATGCCCATTTACATTCAACGGGGGATATTATAAGGAATATTTTCAAATGAAGATATTTTAGATGTTTTTGTGATTGCAATTTGTTCTCTGCACTTATTATGCTCATCCAGTGGAACGAACATTTGAATGTTTAAACTTTAGATACCCGATTGTGAAGACGCCAATTAATTGCATTTGTGTAATTTATGTTAATGCATCACGTAGATATATGGGCATAGTGGCTTATCCGTATAGTTTTTCATCGTATTCTCAGGAAGGGAGTAAGAATATTAAATTCGGAAATTGAATATTGTTTTATTTTCAACAGCTGGCAAATTTTTCCCTTAATAAACGTTCAGGAACATTTTACAACATTTTTAATAGGATTTTAATGTATTCCCGTGATGATGAAATACTCTCCTATCTACGCCATTCTCTCCTGCGTTATTTCAAATCCCCAATTTTTTTCTCCCTTAATTCTGTTCTTTATTTACGGCTATTCATCACACCAACAGCGGCTTCGGTCGTCGTTGGAACGTTCATCAATAAGCAAAATTATACTAAATGTCGATATATTTTACCAAATTTTTCACGATTTTGAATCGATGATTTGAATTAGAATTTCTATTGATATTCCTTTCTAATGGTACTTTTCTCTAGTTCGTACTATTAAATATAATCATCTTTTGCAAAAGAAAAAGCGGATAAAATTCATTATACCTATTTCGGTAAGATGTATAAGTTATGACAATAATCTGTACGTTTGGAATGGCAAACACTAACTATGACTAAGATGAAGAAGCAGCATATTGGAACTACTCACTCTATAAGGTAGAAGGTGCATAAGAAACATTGCTGTCCCATTCCACATCAATAGCAAGAATACTATTAACGCTATTAACTGAACTTTAAACATGGAAGAATAACGCTATTAATTTTTTGTTGTAGCAAACAAACTTTATTGTATGTTGAATCCGTTTGTTGAGATGGGATTCGAAGAGCTATTCCCGAGCTCGGGAATATACCTCAATATTGAGAGCTAGCGAGGACATATCATGTCACAATGTAAGTTTCAATTATAAATTTCAATCTTTGTGATCTTTTTACTTGCTAATCATATGCAGTTATTTCCCATAGGAAAAAATATTAGGTGACGTGAAAATGTCAATAGAAGAACTCTATGTTTTCGGCCTTAACTTGGGGAAAATTCATGGTCACTTGAATAAAACTAAAATTTGTATATTTCACAGAAATTTTAGTACTGCAAACTACTTTTGTACCTGAGGATGTCGCCTATGCGCTGAAACCGGTCGTACCTGAATAAAAGGTTCTGTGAAATATACAAAGTTTGGTTTTATTCAAGTGATGTCAATATACGATCAAATACCGACAGGAAGTTTGTTGTTTTAGAAGCCTTTTGTCCCAAACCTATAGAAGTTTACCCTTTTTCAGAAAAAAAATTTAAGTATCTAGTTACATGAACGTTATATTACCTACGAAAAATGAACTTACTTGAGCCAGAAGTACTCGGGATATGGCCGTTAACGTTTAAATGTTCAAAAGTCGGTGAAAAATATATTTCTCAGTTTTTGCTTATTTTTTCTGGTTTAATTGAACACAGAGATGTGAAATAATCACAGTCTATAAATAATTTATTCTTCTTTTGAATGGCGCACAAATATTGAAAATCTGAAAATATTTGTTTTCGAGATGAAATAAAAACAACACTTATTTTTTTGTGATCGGAGATGTAAATAAATATGCACATGACAATCAGTATTATAGTTGAGATAAGATCCTTGACAGCAAATAAACAATCCTTGGCAACTTCCAATTCACTCTACATCGTCATGAAAAGGTTCCATGAAAACAAGGCGCCTCAAACCAGGGAGAGGTAGGCGTTGAGTAAGAGAATGGAGGACGAAATATGATGGAGTGGACGACGTGAATGTATGAGGTGCCGTATTTATTTATTTAGTGCTCGAAGATGTATGGCGATAACAATTCAAAGTACGTTTCAATGCGATTGTTTTTTCGCGTCATGGATACCCAGAAATTCTTTGCGAAACGGAGAAAGCACGGTTGCTTCATTATCAGCCCTCCCCCTATTTTGAATTACCTGCCGTGTCTTTCATTAGAACCGTTACATTAAAGCTAAATCTTTCAACGGACGAACAGTGACATCTCCTCCGTGGTGTTATTTCTTTCTCTCTCGCACGTGCTTTGTTTTCCACCTCGATCCTCGAAAAATGGAGTTAAATAGGGACGCCATCGAGCTGAGACTTGAGACCATCTTCACTAGGTGGCAGACTCGTTTCTCGCCTCCCCAATGCAAAATCCACCTCTCCATTTCATTAAAGAATGCTTGTTTTCATTTTTTTATTCTCAAATGTGACAATCTATGCCTCTGTTGTATTATATCACTCTATAATAACACAGGTGCAGAAACGCGACATCGCCAGTGCTCAAAATTCCAGAGACGGGATATTTACATTCATCTAGAGTTACATCTCACCCAGCAAACGGCAACGAGGAGGTGTGGTAATGGGTGTTATGTCACCAGCCAATAGTAATTGGGCGATTCTTGGCATTCTTTACAATTTTAATTTCGTTTAAGTTTGAATTGTCGTACGTGATGTTTCCTACTGTTGTTTCCACGAATCTTGCCAGGGAAAAAAGATTTTTTTTAATCAGTCAGTTCGGATCTTAATTTTCCACGTAACTTCTCGGTATGGTCTGGCCTCCCAATATAATGCGGAGTTAAAATTATTCCTTCTGCGTCAGCGGCGAACTCAAATTCTTCAAAGTTTAAGTCTTGCTAGTAATCTTAACGTGCTTCTCGTGGCTCTCAACATATCCAATAACAGTTTGACGATTTCTGTTCGTTCATAACGATTATTCACGAAACGGGTAACTTTTCTATGAAGGCATTCCGTTTTAATGCAGATGTTATGTCGGGGGACCGGAGCTGTGGTAAATTAGGGCAGCCGGCGGGGTCTCGCCAGTTGTCTGATGTGCTCTCGAAGATCTTGACGATGTCGTCTCTTGTCGTAACGACCCTAATGCTCCCGCAGTAAAATCCTCATCCCTCAGGCCTTGATCCAATTCGTACTTACATGTGCTCACTAGACACAAGTACATCCATTCGCTTCACTCGAGGGCGGGGAAGAGTTTTAGGGGTCAGGTTTCCCTCTGGGCGTGTATGTGCCGTCGTCGTGTTGCCCTCCCCCCACCTCCTTTCCCCCCCATCCCCTCCCCGCACTTTTCCTCGGCCCGCCAAGTGGCTAGTCCGACGGATGATGACGAAGTGTGGGAGATTTTGGGCCCGCGCCCTCGGAGCGCCGGATGCCGGTGACGTTCCCAAGTTTCCGCCGCCCGTGTATGCGCAATGTGTGTCCATCCCCCAAGCCCCTCGGTGTCTCGCTATATTTGATGGCTGCCGTCGTCGACGGCCCGAGGACGGGGGGAACCGAGGGGGGGAGGGAGAGGGAGGGAGGGAGGCGACTACTTTGTGCTGTGGGAGTCGCATCCCGAGTATTAACGAGCGATGCATCACCAGTGCGCTTGCGAAGTTTTATTTGGCGCCGGACTCATCTCTCCCTTCAAAAGTTTTTCCACATGCACAACCGTGCTCTCTCAATCAGACATGACCAACATATCGTTTCCCCCCGTGCTCGTGGTGTTCTTAATTTAAAAAAATAAGAAGGAACAATCAGTAGTAATGCCAGTAATAGTGACCAATATTTCATTAACGCTCGGTAATGGTCGACCAATTAATATGGCATTAATCGTGGTAGCCGAGTGGGTAGAGTATGTTCTGGTGCTTTCCCGGCGTATCAGCTTGACGAAGTTTTCTCGGGCCTTCCACCGGGTTAGGGTTCCACCGACTCATAGATATAAGACGGCCAAAAAGCAGAGTCGACACTGTAGACGGGACTCCTGCTACGAGCTCAGCTCAAAGCTTTGCAGCCGGTTCATGCAACCCCTGGCCCGGTGGGAGACCCGAGAAAACTTCGTCAAAGTGGGTAGAGCCTTCGGCTACTGGTCGATGGGTTCCGAGCTCTAATCCGGAGGGGTGATGTCTTTTGAGCAAGCCCCGTTTGGAAAATTCAATCGATGCGCGATTTTCTAGTCTCTATACACTCGTGTGCAGCCGAATAGTGGCTCAGGGTGAGGAATTGTCCGGTAAAACTTCCCTTAATGTGCGATTTTCACGCGACTCAATGCGTTGCCTTGAATGCGTTCTGCCCTCACGAATCAGAACCAACTTTCGGGTTGATTAGGTACCGTGGAATGATTGAATTAAAATAAATATAACAAATGGCAAATAAAAAATGCATTTTCACGCTGAATGAAAGCATTTATCCCGACGTGTAGGTAAGTTTAGATGTGATGAATCATTCTCAAGTGGCAATGATATATCCTTCAACTGAAGTTATTACATCAAACCAAAACCGAAGTCGAAATTAATACCAGTGGAAAATTGTATTTTTCTATCATTCGTATGTGTTAATTTTGCAGTATTACGACTGAGTCTCTTCATTTTTGCATAAATGAATTTAATAATTTTTCTAAATAATATTGCGATGAATAATAAAAAGATGGCTCTCTAATGATCCACAAATAGTATTAAAGCAATATAGAATTAAAGCGGTAGAAAATCTCTCTCCTCTGACTATAATCCATAGCGTTTTGCTGCACATATTGCAATTGTTATTCATTAATTTAAATTATAAATGATAATAAATTATATATCGTGCCAATATGCGAGCAGGAAAACAATTGGAATAAATTGTAGTTAAAAATTCTTTATCAAGTTTGTGAAAGTAAATTTTTAATTTAATTGCTACGTGAAAAAGATGTATTGATCAAACTAGATTTCAGTACGTAATGTCTCTTCCAAGGTTGATTATTCTCATTCCCCACTCCAACGAGAACGATAACGTGAATTGAAATCGAGGTCGTAAATGTAAGCTATCTTTTTGGAATTAAAAACATTCTCCTCCTATATGCTCCGGGCCGTGGAAGATTTTCGTAAGATGGCGCCATAAAAACCGTTTTGCCGGAGGAACCGGGGAATAGAGTGCTCTCCCAAAAATGTCCTCCACCTCTTCGAGGAAACCTATCAGCGATCATTGCCCTTATCCTCATTCACGAATTAATTTCCTGATCATAGTTCACCGTGGTGACCCCAGCTTGGATTTATTTCGGAAAGATTTGACACCCTTATTTCGGGCGCGGTGGTTATTGTGGACTTTCGGGTTGCAGGAGCACGTCCGTTCGTGCGTTTCCTTCCCCCAAACAGAAGATGCACGCGAGCGCTTACACCGTCTCCCAGTTTCCCACCGAAAGTGGGTGTGACAGGGAGAGAGTGACCGCGGTTTTCTCGGCAGCCACCGTCCGACATCGCTCCGTTACACTCCCGCCACGAAACCCTTCTCCTTCCTCACACGCCCACTCAATCCCATCCCCCCCCCCCACCACCACCATGCATGAGTTGAAGGAGGAATGTAAAAAAAAAAGAAAAAATCAACAAGGATGTGACTCTCGTCTCACGAACCCTCATCCGTCATGATATTTTTTTTTCGCAAAACCTCTTTCCCTCTCTCCACCTCCCTTCGCTCCTCTTTAACCCCCCAGGCGCGAAACAAAGTGTGCACAGCGCTTAAAAGACATCAATCGGTTCGGGCCGGCTCATATTTCACCCGCCCCACAGACGGGAGACGGCGAAATTAAACCGCCCGTTCTCTCCCAATCCCCACCGCCTTCATTTTTCTCTCCCTTCCCACATTCATCCCCATGCCAACAAAATCTCCCGGTGGCGAGACCGCCGCGCCGTGCCCTCTCTCGGCACGCCCGGTGCCGCGATGGAACTCGCTCCCCGCTCGTCAGCTCCTTTCGCCGTCGCCCCCGTCGACCTCCTTTGTTCTCCTCGGCCACGGTCGTGCGTTTGTTTCCCTCCCCACCCTCCAATCCCTGATGTTTTTTTTCTTCTCAACACCCACGTCCTCCTTTCTGGTTTTCTTTCCACTCCAGGCCCTTTGAGCACGGATTCCCTCCGAGGCCTTCGAATCGGTCTTCCTCATTCTGAGGCGCAGCCGCCGCCGCTTTCATTTCGAGGACGAAACGCATCGTCGCCATCTTTCTCTTCTCGCTGGTAAGGCGTCGGCATGTTTCGCACTCCGCTGGGGTGTGCGGTCTGGGGAATAGTCGTGCCGTGACCGGCCTTTTCACTGTTTTGCCTGCGGTGACGCGCGTCAGGAAAGGAGAGATTGGCGTGAGTGAGAAACGCACTCGAATGACACTAGTTCGAAACGGCGAAGAAAAATGCGTTCGCTTCCGCGGTGAATTTTTCCACCCGTTTGTTTAAAGGTTTCTGTCTCCTTCCGTTATGTGGAGAAGTCACCGAATTATAAATGGCATGCACGCCTCTCCATCTGTGTTTTTTTGGCATTAATCATGAAATTCTCTGATTTTTTTTACGTAAAACGTGTTAAATTACGGTCCATATAGTGAGGATGGGGAGTGGATCAACTCGACACTCGCGATGTAATACTTTTGCGTAGCCATTGTTGTCTCATAGTGCTCCACGCTTAGTTCAGCCTCAGCAGTGGACGATTGGTCGTTTAAAAGGTGAAAAATATACATCCCTGCACGTTAGAAAAAACCTAATCTTTGAAGACTATATAAAACTGCTAAAATGGCGACCATAAAAATCACCAACGACGTTTCACACATTTTCCAGAAAAAAATAAAATTTGGTAAAAGAAATTCAAAGATATAATTCGTAAAATTTTAATTTGTCGGCGTGACGATTTCCGAACATTTCGCGGTTCAGTCGTGGGACATAAATCCTCCCTTTTAATTTCAGTGCCTTTCTTTTCCACTCCCCATGACGTAAAATCGTTTGAAGATGAATAAAAAGAACTTGATCTTCTTTTTATTCGCATTCGACGCAGTAAGAGCTCATTTTCTTCGCCAATTAATCTCGAGAGCTTTTTTCTTTGGCGGTGGCCACGTTCACCCTAGGGTTTTACTCAAGAATGGACATTCATTTGCCCCTAAAAAGTTGCGAAGGGGCCGGAAACATTCGAAATTCACAACTTCAGAGAGAAACGAATGCCAAGGACTCTGTCGGTGATTAATTTTCACCCGTCGTCATTTTTCACTTTCATGGTTATCTGTGTTGCTTTGTCTTATGAAGTATGAAATCGCCTTTGAAAGTCCGTCCCTTTTGAATTAATTCCTCATATGTTTAGGCTCTATATGTGTGGCTTTTTCGTACTGTTACCCCGGTTTTTTCGCTCTTAAAAAGCCGCTTTGTTGAAAATTTTCTAATTTCATCCTATTTTAAAATTTCTAAATTTAAAATTTTCTCTTGAAATTGCATTAATGCTTTGTTACAATTCTTTTTTCATCATATTAACATAAACGTCCCGTGTGAATAAATTAATTCATTTTCATAGACAATTAAAAAACGCCTTTAGTTATGCTATTCAGTAATGTTTCATCAATCATCGTAACATAAAATCTATTAGAGCATATTTTGTGATCTTATGTATTCCACAAAATTATGCACAATTATCAACTCCGGATTTGTTATTGAAAGTGGACTGTTTATACTTTTTTCCCGGTGGAAAATAAATTGTGTTAGGGGTCAAATTTTTATCTATAGAGTCATTCAGCAGGATGCTTACAAAACATTGACGGCCTCTTTTTATTGTCAAATCCTTGTTCGCCCAAGGACTCGAACACGCCAGTGTCCGAGAGAGCAGAGATGTCGAGCCCTAAGTCTGTACACCACAGCGCTGGCAGTTGGCAATCCGCGTGTCCTCGCTCATGCTTTCTTTGGAGAACAGGCGAAGGTCTAGCGCCGTTCTTTCCAATGGGTCATTAGTTTTACGCTGGCGTTGCATCAAGAACTTGAGTCAACATCTTAGCCTCGTCTCATGCCTCCTGCTGTTCTAAATTGTACGGCTTTTGTGGTGGTGATGGTAGGTTGGCGATGTTAAATGAGACTATTCCCTCATTAATGCTTAAATGTTTCACATATTGCACGCAGATACATACAATTAATTTCGCTTTGGGACATTCACTTCAAGGAAATGATAAGAAAACAGACTTGAGGATGATGTTCCATCTGTGATAAAAGAGCGAAAAGTATTTAATTAAAGAGTGTGATAATCTGCATTTAAACGATAAAATCGGAAGAGTTGATATTTTTCCTGCAAAGAAAATTGATGTGGCGGAATTATTTACCAAAACGTGAACTATTTGAGTTTAAATCTAGGATCCCCGACGGTGGAGGACATTTCCTGGCATTGCTGGTTGCTTATAGAAACGTTAAAAAATATATATTCCTTAAATTATAAAAAGTAGTACGCAACTCAATAGACTAATCTGGCCGACTAAATAACAAACTCGCTCTCTCGCGCGCTCGAAAACACGAAATAATTCTTCAGTCACAAAAAGTGATCAATTTCTCGCGTTTCAGGTGTTTATTTCAAGTATACCAATCATTCTTCAGTTTTTGGAAAGTAATTTCTTCATTCTTCACGTACGTCTACTTTTTAAGCCTAACTAAGGCTTTAGTGGATTACCACCTTAATCTTCTGCTTATGTCGCAAGAAATGAACTAAATATTATATTTTAAATAGGTCGGCTCTTTCCAAAGTCTTCTCATTTAACTCTTAATTCCATTAATGGTGAATATTATCAAAAGCCCGTTTTGAACTAATCCTCTTTGTTTAAAATGTATTATTACAAACGAACTATAATACTCTTAATATGTTTATTAATAATAAAAATGATTCGATAATGAGGTACTTTACACTCTACGTAAAATTAAAACTTCTCACAAGAATTTTCCTCTCGCTGCTCTCACTCTCTTTTGGTGTTTCATAAGCTCAAACTTATATTCTCTCGTTCCCTCCATTAATCTTTTGAACTGTATTAAACTTTGCATTTCTTCCATTCGTAATTTAGCGCTTAAATTATGACTAGTCTAAACTTTACCTCTCAAAGAGGTTAAGGGGTGAAAGTGCAATTTCGTACAAGACACAGGAGTTTCAGATACCCTTTTTTAACGAATAGTGTTTGCTTGTGTTTTTATTTTACAATTTTCATTAAATTCGGATAATTATCCAGAAGTAATCTATCACCTTGACAAGATGAAAATTTTCTCATTTGTCGAGAATGGTGACGAACACGAAAGGCTAAAATGCTCGGAAAGAGAGCTCTAGGGAGAGGGGATCTGGTTGGTCAGCTGCAATCAGTGTACCTATACAAGGTATAAGGACCTGAAGCTGTCCATTCACCAAGGTCGCTTGTTTTTTCAATGTCATTCTCGTCTCCACGTGAGCGTCGGGTGCTAAAAGCGCAGTCCACCATCCGCCGTGCCGAGTGGGTCCTTTTGTTGACCCCCTGTCACTTCACGTTGAGAATAAGCGTGTTTCGAGGGCTGGTTTGTCTCTCTTCACTCTCCTTTCTCCCTAGGAATCCCCTCCTTCCGTCATTACTCGTCTTTCTCAAATGGACGCAAGGTTTTCCTCATTGCCTCCCGCCATAACTCTTACACCATACGTAAACAAGTGAAAGTTGTTGACTCCGGTGAAATTCGCGACACCTATATCCTTAGCGAGTGACAAGTTTCCTTGCAATTCAGGGATGGCGGGTGCCGACTGATGTGTCCCGAAATAAAACTCGGTTTGGGCTTTAAATATCCCCATGCGAACCCAATCTGTGTCATTTTCTGGGTGTCGGAATATTGGAATACCGCAGGTGCCCATAATTCAGTTGGAAGGAACTTGCCCCTCCACCCTAAAGTTCACACGCCACGCGGTGCCATGGTGCGGTAGGGAATGGACTCTTCGCTCACTCGTCTCAAATGGTTAAAGGTGGCGGTTTTATTTGTTTTACTCGCAGTGAAAAAAAGTGGATATCTCTATCTCTCCCCCTCGAGTACATGCAACTCCCATTGCTTTTCTGTACTGCGGGTCACGTATATCACAGGCGCACATTTAAGTGGGGTTTTTTTCCCCAGAGAAATAATTGAATCCCTAAGTCATTCTCTGCGTCAGGGGTTCTTATCCTGCAGCATCCATTCCCCAATCAGGTAACGGATCATAGAGTAGGTGTGAGGCACCTCCCACGAGTAAATTGATTGAATACATATTCCTCATAAATCCGACTTTCACCGACTCGATCCGTCTTCTTCTTGCTGAATCCCCACAAGATTAATTCAAAGAGCGCACTTTCGGTTATTTACTGGCATTTTAAATTTCATCATTTGGTCGGTCTAATTGCCTTAGTCATCTTAACAACTTTTACCTCCATTGAAGCATTCATCGATTGTTTTTGGGAATCGACTCATTCAGATTATTTTCAACGGTGTGAGCTACGTTTTTTGAAAACATAAAGCTGTAATAAAATAATTATAACTAACTTATTTATGCCTTTTAATGAACGAGCCGATTTTGTTGATATGATTGCTGCACGGTGTGATGGTATGAATAATACTTTCTACGAGCCACATGTACGTACACTCCCTCTTGTGCGCATGCGTTCTGCCCTTCCCACGCAAGTTAACTATGATTAAGGGGTTAAGGGTGGTAGAAAATCATCCCCTTCGGTGGAAAATATTTTTACGGTTGGAGCTGTATTTTCATAATGAACACGCGTTAATTGATGATTTATTGTGAGTTTTTATGCTTTTTCAGTTATTTTAATTATTTATTATTTATTAATATTATTATTTGTTTATTTTAAATCTATCATACTATTTACATTTTGTATTTTTCAATCAGTTATTTATTTATGCGTCGAAACTTGAATAGTCTGTAGCTCTATATGCCAATGTGGACAAAAAAGTTGAGAAACCCTGGATTTGGAGGAAGTTATTTCACTAAAAAATGATTAAGCATGAC
>LYUA01001775.1:32160-49305 GCA_002093875.1 Calopteryx splendens | reverse complement strand
AGTGATGGTACCTATACTACTATTAATGTGGTTGAGAAACGCATTATACATCCACTTAAACGATAATTTCCCCATAAATATGAATGGGAAAGATATTAATGAAATCATGATGGCATTAATAAAATGTTCCATTTGCCACCTTACTCAGCATATCCCAGAGGTTCTTAACAGGATCGTTGTTTTCAAATGATTGTGTTTCGCCTGAACGGCAACGAGGGGGAATTTCAGCTCAATGTCGGTGTCGCGATTGCTAGTTGAACAATCTCCTCTCTTCTGCTTTCTTAGAAACAGGGAATAGTTACAACATCGCCTCATATAAATAAAAGAGAAGAGTGGGGTAAAATTTTGGGGTGATTCTTCTTTGCCAGATGTATGTGAAGAATTTATTTCTACCGTTAAAAGGTTTGTTGATACATTTTCAATTGGCCTTTATCAATACTTTATTTTTTGTTGGTATTTTCCTTAGAAAAAATGAAAAATCCACTATTTGCATGGGCATACTACTCCATAAAAAATTGTTAGGCCTTATTAGTTTAAAAGCCAATGATAATTTATAAATGACAATTTCCTTTACTTTCATATTCCTTTATATAATTAATCATACTTTTAATACCATTATAGTTTTTAAAAACATGTACAAAAAATTATTCATTTTTTCAATAAAAACAATTAAGCCTAATACTTACTTAGATTTGTCCATATAGTATTTTTAACTAGTGTTGATTGTAGAGGAAAAACTGATTTTGAAAATGAATTTTCATGATGAAACTAGGTAATTTTCCTTATTCTATGCTCCATACATTGCATAATATTTTCCATTCCAAATACCACCAGATAAGTAGTCTATTTCTCAAATTAATAAAAATGGTGTTGAGTGGTAAAGAATTTTATTAAAATTTATTTTAAGCTTGGGGTACAGGTTCTCGATTGAGAACATTCCTGAAGAGAATTTTTATTCTAAAAGTTTTCAAATCAATCTAGCATATCCTGAAAACTAAAATTCATTCTATTAATCCTCTTCCTTTTATTTTCAGTCTGAGTACGGATTGACTGAAGACCAAGTTGCAGGTAAGAAGACTTTTCTCTTTTGAACTTTCGGTAAAGTTCATAGTCCAGGCATGATTTCATATATATTTGCTCTTAAATATGAAACTATTTAAAAAATGGATGTGATTCTATAATGTCATAGCAATTAATCAGTAGGAGGGCTTGCTTATTAGTTTTGGATGTGTGAAAAAATGTGGTAAACTATCTCAAATTTGAAAGTATATATTAGTAGTTTCTTGGTTAATTTTAAGACCATGTTATAAACGTATATTCTCTGTCTTTTGGAAGAAAGAATCTGTATAATAGCTCTCTGGTACCCATTGGTATAAATTTTGCTTGAATTATATAGAAAATCTTAACCATAGTTCACTTTGAACTTAATCAAAGCAATATTTTACACTTCTATCACTGTAAAATACATTAATTATAAAGAAACTACAGAAAATGTTCATAGTAAATAGACAAAGCTGGATATGAACCTAAATTGAATGCAGATTCTTGAGTAAAATGTATTTACTTTAACCAATAGGTATATAGTTTTTAGTATGTTAGAAAATATATTTTATTTGAAATCACAGTGAATAAAAAATAACTAATTCATTTAATATCATGGCCATAGTATGGCATGCTCAATTATTTGCAACACAACATCCTTATTTCTAACCAGAAGGAATAAATAAAATTACATTAAAGAACGATTGCATATAAGTAAACTCACCAGTGGGTGTGTAGGTACCTAGTTTTATAGGTAGACAATTAAATTTATAATAATAGAAAAGCCTAGCCTGGTCTGTGAAAACCTAACCCTCAGCTATTTTTCTTTGTGTATTCTAAACAAATCCAGTTAAAATATCACTCGTTAAAGAGAAGCCTCACACTCTGGATGAGGATCCCAATGGCAAGCATAAATAGCTTATACAGCTGTAATCCAAGAAATATAAGCTCTCTAAGTTTAATTTTGGGAGTTGCTGTATCCAGAATATTTCTTCTATTTCTTGTGCCCATTCCAAATTATAATTTAAAGTACCTAAATAAGCAGTCTGCAATGACACAAAAACTATGAAAAAATGTCGTTCACTCAATATCTGCAGGAAATAATCATTGTAAACTGTATTTAATTTATAAGCATTAAAAATGCAATTTTTTATCAATTGCTGCTCATGAATATATGTGAATGAGGACGATATTTTCAAACCCTAGAAAAGCAAGATTACAAATTAGAAATATTCATATCAATTAATTTTTCCTAATACATTATATTTTGTGTAACATGTGAAAAATTTAAGTTTGATAGTCATCTAAATTTGAATGCTTTACTTTCACTTAAGCCCTTATCTCTGATTTACCATGCTTTTAGGGAAGAAGGAATCCATCATATTTGTATCCATCAATTTCTTTTTTCCCTTATTTATAAGTTGTTTTTTTCATGGGTCACAACCCAGCTATAAAAGAATTAATAAAAACAACTTAGGAAAAATAAAAAAATTAATAAAGTGTGTCAATGACAAGAAAATTAATATGTATAAATTTAGGAGAAAATTTTAAAAATACCACCTAAGTACAAGCATCAACAGTAAATAGGAATGCCACTGCTACTGTGAATGAGAAATTCAACTGTGCATTTTGCAATTGTGGCAGCCTTGGTCATTATTTTACTGGGAAAAAATATCGAATCGGGTTGCAATAAATGAGCTTTGCATTGTCGCAATCTCATTCAGAATGGTAACTTATCACTCCAAATCCATACCCAAATTAACGGTAATACTCTGTAAGCATTTGAGAGTTATCCAATATTAAAATTTCCCAAAAATTATTTTTTTAATTAAGGAGAGTTTCAAAGGAACTGAGGGGAGTGTCAAAACAGTAACTTTAACAGAATCACCCACTTGTGTGTACACAAATCCAAGAATTTCACAGTGCAATAATCATTTGCATATATACTGGGATTTGAACTCAGTTCTCTCAATTTCTTATAAATTTACAGTGTAAGGGAATGCCTAGATATGTGGCTAAAGCACTTGGCCAGAAATGAAAATATTTTGGTTCAAATTCTGGAATAGGCTAATGATATTTGCACTGCGAAATCCACAAATTTAAGGAGAGAATTTTTGAAGTGAAAGCCAAGATGCACTCCAATGAACTTTGGTTATTTGCCATATTATAGTGTCAAACTTTAAGTTTGCTAGCCTTGGTAAGCGGTGGGGTGATGACCTTGCCTGCTTATCTGGAGGTCATGGGTTCAAAACCCACCTCCATGACTTTTTTCACCACTTAAGTAATTGATGTGTGTTCATCCTTTTATGCTTTGAAAACTGTGTCACCATTATTGACCTAGTGCTTTGTGTGGGAAATTGAGTAATAAAAAAACCTCATATAATTAGTTAATAAAATTTGCACGAGAGAAATTTAATTAGAGTAGAGATTGGGCACTTCAATTAAGAATTAGGAATAACCTATTAATGTGTAATGGGAAGACTTTTTTTTATAAAATCCAATGAAAAAGAAAGAAGAGAATATGATAGGTCTTTATGAGTGATTCAAGTTAAATTATACATGGAATAATATCAGAATGACTTTTGTCTTCTCAATTGGCATTGAAATGACTAAATTAAACATGATAGATGATACACTTAATAGATGACTGTAACATGACAGGTAGAATGTTAAATGCAACGGAATAACTTTATAAAGACAATGATGCATACATTATCCATCTCTTTAGAATATTTATTTTATGGGATGTTGTACATTAAGTGTTAAAAATTAGAGTAATACTTTATAGAGTCAGATCAGTAAATTATTAATTAGTAATTAATTCCTTTATGTAGCTATCATCATTAGGCAAAATGTTATCATAATGAAAATGTTTTAGATGTGTGTTAACAATTATTTCATAACAATGCCATGTTTAAATAATACTTTGTTGTAAGATCATTGGATCAATTAAGTATTTATAATAGCTTTGGAATAGTTTTTTTTTGAGCTTGCACGAAAATCTGCATTGTATTATAGAATTTAAAGAAGCTTTCATGCTGTTTGACAAGGATGAGGATGGAACCATAACAATGGCTGAGCTTGGAGTTGTCATGCGATCTTTGGGACAAAGACCCACAGGTAAGACAGGCAGCAAAACAGACCTAAGCCAGTATTGGGTTCTCACCTGATTTTGTGTTTAAATTCTACCCTAAGTGATATTTTAACTTCAAATTCCCACGCTTCTATTTTTTATTGTGAAAATTTTAATATGTAAATATATACTATTGACTGTTCCATCAAAAAACTGTGTTGGTGGTAATTGTATGTTCTAACTTTATTATTAATGGAAAAATTTTCTAGTTCTCCTGCTTGCCTTCATCCAATAAATAAATGCTAATGTAATGAAGCAGTTAGTGACATTTGCCTACAAAATTGCAAGTTGTACATTTACATACAATTACTTTTTATGAATACCTGTATGCTTTTAGTCCCTCTAAGAGAGCATGTTTTCCCACCACTAAATATATTTAACAATATAATTGTGAATCAACCTCCTTTTCTGACTACTTGACTAAAATTTCATTTTCATTCATTTCCATTAAGTTTTTATTTCAATGGGCTTGGTATAATCATATTTGATGTAGGTACCATTGTCATATTTTACAATCTTCTAAGTACAAGAGAATACTCAATGTATTGTCAAGCCACTGTAATACCTTTGGCAGGATTAAACTGTATAGCATCACACAATTGTCTGTGAAACATACTTCTGCGAAAACTTTCACTCATTGCTATCATGAATTTCATCATATTGGAATTATTTGCAATTATGTGCACAAAATATAAAAAAGTTCATAGGTAATTATTTTAAAATCTTTTAATAAGAAATAATACTGATGCACATAGATAGTTATAATAAACAGTAGTAACGTCATTAACATTTTCATTTGATTATTTACAGAAACTGAGCTTCGTGACATGGTGAATGAAGTGGATCAGGATGGAAATGGCACCATAGAGTTCAATGAGTTCCTGCAAATGATGTCACGGAAAATGAAAGGGGCTGACAGCGAGGATGAACTCAGGGAGGCATTCAGGTATTAACAAAAATATGATGCCTTATCAGTTGATTCACCTTCATTTCATTGATGCCTTAACATCAATGAAATGAAGGTGAAATTTTATTATTGATTAACCATCTAGATGGAATAAATTTTACACTGGGGATCAATAGGTTTCCACTGCTCAACAGTATTTCAATGAGGAAAGTTAAAAAAAATATTAATTTTATAAATGGAAGCACATTATTATCACAGGTACTGTCTGTCATTGCTTTTATTACTGTATATTTATGAAAAGCCTGTAATGTCTAATTAGAAATTCTAAATATTTCTTATAAATCACAATAAAATCTTCAAAAACCAGCAGAGAAGACATAGGTAAATTCTGACAGGATAGTTTTTCATTCATCTAAATGGGTGCTTCACCATATTAAGGTTGTTGCCAATTCAGATTATTCCTGATGTTTTACATACTAGCAGCTCCTCAGAGAGAATGGTAAACCACTTTCACCCTGTTTTACCACTGGCAAGATGTTCTGAATCTAAACAGAGCTGAGGGTCAGTTTTTAAAATCATTTACGAGCAGATAGTGATGCAAAGAAGGTTGTGAGATGAAATAAATGGGAAATACTGATTATTATTAGGTAGAGATATGTATGCATAAGTAAAAAGAAGTGTCAACTGCAACACAATCTCCTTCTATAGTATTGCTGACATTTATACAATTTGTTGAGCCATTCCAATTTCAGTCAATAATTTGTTTAATTAAATAATATTTACTTTAAATGAAACTGTGTAAAGAATATGATGAAATAGTTATATACATTCATGATTTACCCACCTCCAGCCATTACAGCTTGTGTGTATTACAAGAATGATGTCGTGAAAGTAGTGAGTCCCCTCACTTTGCTTTATGATTGTACAGGGTTTAGTTCTATAATGTAATAGCATTTTCATCTTTATTAGAATGTTTTAAAATTAAGGGAATTCAATTTTTTATGTGATTCAGTTAGCAAACTTAGAAGTCAGTCATGTCATTGTAATTATGATTAAAATGTAAATAAACAGTACTCAAAGGGGAGGAAAAGAAGTGCTGAGCTGGTTGGACCATCCAATCAGTGGAGATTGGTAGGATGGTTGAAAAACATTGTGGAAAGCAGGCATGTGTAAACGTTACTTACACTAAACTGAATACATAATTTAAAATCTGTGATATTCTTTTTGTATGAATAGGTTTACTATTTTATCACATTAATACCATCCTAGATGCAACAATATTGCTTAGCATTCAAATTTCAACAAGGAAATACAACTACATATTAAATACTTCTTACTTATCACTCCTTACTTAGTACTTTTACTTCTTACTTTTTACTTATTCTTACTTCTTACTTATTAAATATCACTGTAGTTCCTCATTGAAATTTTAGCAGGCAGTTTTACTAAGATTTAACATAAATCTTAGAACTCTCAAGGAATTTTTCTCACTGATTCCTAATAATAAAGAATACATTATGTTTTGTAATGATCATAAAGCAGTATGTACTAATATGTAAATTTTTTGATGAATTAATAAATTACTTGTACATGCTCACCGTGATACAGAGCTATCTGAGGATAGAAATGCAAAGTTTTTACCTTCCCAATCTCTATGTAATCCTCTCCAAAGTTAATGGCTCCAACTTAACAAATACGGACAACTTAAAAAAAATAGGCATGCATTCACAGCTAGAGACAATAGGCCAATACAATGAACTGTAAGCTGACTCTGTGGCTAGCATAGCGAAATAAAATCTATAAACGACATTGTAACTGTTAACTCTTGAAATGTCATGTAATACACCAAAAAATACACTTGGCCCATTCTTATTCACAGTATGAGATTGCAGGATAGTGAATTCCCAGTGAAAATTTCTCCCACATTAGTGCAATACCAGCTACATATTTGTACCTAAAAAAGAAATAATTCTCTGAAGGCAGAATGAATATTTATTTTCAACAAGCCCCAAAACTGCATAAAATAAATTGGCAGGCATCAATTTCCTCTCTATTTACTTTACTTTGATCACAATGACTTGATTTTATGTAGAATAATAACAGTATTGTAAAAAGAAACTCCAGGATAACATTTACTAGGGTAAAAAATTAGTGGGATGGTTTTGACAATTTTAGGAAGTTATGGGCTACCTTCCCAATCCATCCCAACCAACATCATGAACTGATTATAAATTACCATACCAAAAATTGGGCTCTGCCTGGTATATGCCAGATATGTTCGTTTTATGTCCCTGGACAATGGTAGATGTTTAAATTCAACTGTTTTATCATGAAAGATGCCAGTATAGTTCCATAAATGTTCTTTTTGACAAATATATATATGTATGTCTTGTACAGTCAATTTATAAATAGTTATAACAAAAGTTATAACTATGAGGGACATGCCTTGCATATTGTTAGGGAACAGTTTAGTCACAGTCCAATACCATTCTAGGAACAGTGCGTACAGGAAGAAAAAAACCAGCACAAGGGTAGGTACCAACCTACATAGGCATGTATAAAGAAGACTCTAATTTTTATGCTGGACAAGTAATCCACCATATGAAACCCCTTGAGAGTTACATGGAACATTTATTGAACGCATCAAGCAAAATAATAATTGGAAAAATATCAGATGCATAAATTATTTCCTGAACACAACTGTTAGGAGCATATGAGAACATTTAAGGGACCTATTATTCACAGGTTTTTTTTTCAGTCATAACAGTAAAGTAGGTAGTTCATGGATGGAAAATTTCAAAAACATTCCAATTTTTATTTGAGAAGTAAGATTTTTTATAATCCATACTTTAACACAAAAATAATTTACATTGTAAAAACATGTCTACGTCTGAGGAATGTTTACCAGTGCAACTGAAATATGCATATTTATTCTTTCATATTTGTTAAATATGAGTTACTCAGTTCAATAATGGTTGGTCACCATTAATATGCAATTTTTGCAGAGTAGGTACTGTTTGTGAAACACAGGCAAAGACTTTAGATATTTCACATATGTAATGGTATGTTTACATTTTTATATACTTAAACAGAATTGATTATTTCATCATGATAGACTAAAATTGTTATCCTGATCACCTAAAACAGTACTTTGCAACACTAAAATAAATGTAGCATGTTAATAAAAAAGTGAAAATTTCAAAATTATTTTGGAAACCTTAGAAATTGTTGGAGCTGGAAATATTGATCAATAACATACTGAAATACATTTGTGCATTTGCTTTAATCCAATTAATTAGGAAAGTATATTATACAAAAAATTTGGCATAACTTCATAATTGCTTTCATTGATCTTCCACCAATGGATGTTGTACTTCTCATAATGATATCTGAATTACCTACTGTGTTGTCCAATGCAAGAGAGAATACTTTCAGTTGGAAAGATACATACATAAGTGAGTACTATTAAATTGTTGAGCTATTTTAAAATTACTCATAGTGGCTGCATATGGTGCAGATTCATACAAAAACTGGATTTTTGTAACTTGTGTTCTGCATGCTCAAATAGGTATTTATGTGTCTCTGACCTTAATTACAATGTAAAAATCTGTTTCAGTATAATGGTGATTGAAACATTCTTTTGCATTGAATTGAGCATAGCAAAATTACATAATATGCTATTCTTAAAAATTATTATTGACTGAAAAAATAAACAGAAATAAAATCAAGTATTTTCCTTTTTCAGGGTATTTGACAAGAATAATGATGGACTAATCTCATCAACAGAACTCCGCCATGTCATGACCAATTTAGGTGAAAAGCTTTCTGAGGAAGAGGTGGATGACATGATTAAGGAGGCAGACCTTGATGGGGATGGCATGGTCAATTATGAAGGTATATATAAATTCAGTGCAATGAATATCATAATATGTAATGACTCATCATAAGAGATTTGGTTGATTACATTATGCTATATAAATCCATGTGCCTACATAAATAAAAATTCTAATTTCAATCCTGCAAATAGGGCAATGTGTTGACTACACAATTAAAAAGCTGTATATTTTGATTATTTATTGATTCACTAGTGTTAAATATAACAGAGATTCAGAAACCACTTAGCTAATTTCTGACCCCACATACCCATCCCTGTAAAGTGGAATCACAGTGTTCTGTAGTGATACATTAACCTTATAAACCTATAAATAGACCTTATTTGTGTCCATAAACCAAATAAGAGCTCATTCTGATGCAGAGAAAGTACCTAATTTGTAACAATTAATTGACCTAATTTGTAATTTGTAATTTTAGACAAAATATACTGTTCAGGTAACACAACCCTCTTAAATAAAATCATTTTTTTAAATCAATTAAAGAGTTGTGGAAAGGTAGAAAGAATCACATGCTTATGGTGATCAATGGTTGGAATATAATGAGAAAATAAGCACATCATGAGCCTGCCAGGCTCAGTGTGAGTTCTACAGTGTTGTCCATTATTTAACTAGCTTTTTAGCCTTGGCTAGTTTTCTCTGCCATTGAATCATACACTAATTACACTGAAAAATCGCCCATCGATTCAAAGTGTAAGCATTGAGATGGGATGGTTTCAACCATGACTGCCTCTGTTATAATCTCCTATTGAATTTGGATAACAGGTTTTGGAGGGAAAGAGAAATACAGCAGTTTCGCATAATTCCAAGAATATACAGTAAAACCTCATTATTTTTTTAAAACAAGGGACTAAAAACGGCTTCAAGATATCAGTGTACAAAATAAGGAAATTTAAAATGAAACTCTTATTATTTTTTATAGAAGGATGCACTTCCTGGACTAGGTATAAAGTGAAAAATGTATGAAAATGAATGCCTGACTAAGGGCATAAATCTGCAAGTAGTGAACTTTCATACATTGAACTAGCCCAAAAAACTGGTGCAGCTAATAATATTGGAGTTGATATTGAAACGCTGCCTTTTTTAAAGTGTCTGTTCCCAATCATCAAGAGTGTTACACCACTTCGTATTTTTTTAATTACTCTTTTTTCCATAGCAATGAAACAAATGGATAATTCCACTTCTTGAGCTCTGGGACTACAGCTATATTCACTTTCATACTATCACTCACAAAAGTGAACTCTCCATTGAGACAGCATACACTAGCACTTTAATATTTTTTTCAGTGTTCCCCTAGATAATACACTCATTTTATATTGGTCCAAATCAAAATTATAGCTACTTCTTTTCATAATAAAAACAGTTTCTTACATTAATCATTGTTTGCCATTAATTTTGGCCATTGCAAATTGTGTAACAATTTCCATGACTTATTTGCATGATAAGATTCTAAATGCAAAAAAAACACAGCTTGTGTGTGCTATTGTCAATTAAAGTAAATAAAAATAATTAGTGAAAATGAAAATTTAATGTACTAAAAATACTTGAATACCATTGGGTATTGAGTGAGGAAAAATAAATTTTTTTATGTCAATACATATTTCAAAATGATAATATTTTTTCAAGTCACCAGACTAGACCATGGCTTCGAGTTTCATTTTAGAAACACATGATTAATTTATCTGTACAAACTGAAAAGCTTGCTTAATCCTACATGTTTGACTTGGAACTTCTGTATATATTGAATTATACCATATTTTAATTTAAGTTATATTGAAATTTTACCAAAATAATTTTTACATTTTTTTCAAAGTAGCTTTAGTTATTACATGCAACCTAACAGTCTTGCAAATAAATGCATGCCTACATCCGGAAACCACAATATGACATTCTTTAGCAAATATTTCAAGAAATGATTCATTAAATAATTTTTTACTTATGAAATGGATTGGTGACACTTGTTTTTTATTTTATTTCAGAGTTTGTGATGATTCTGACTTCAAAGAATTAGTCAATCATGTGGGAAAAGTCTTCAGGAAAACAAGATATGGCTAATTGCAAGCCTAAATACCCTGAAGCACCCACTATGCAGCCGAGGAAGTCATCATTGCGTGAGAAGACAATCTGGGCAGTAAAGCATACAAAGACAGGAGATCCTGAGAAGACAACAGTTTGAAAGTAATGGTGGAATTTTTAAAGTAACAGATTTGTGGGTGGCAAGTGGGAAACAGAGTCATCACTTCAAGTCATTCTTTTGATCAATTCTCCTTTGGGAGATTCTAGGCTGATAACGTTCATATTAATGCAGACAGACTTTAATAAGCCTCCTTTAAGTTTGCTCAGGAGGTCATATTTTGTGCTGCAATCACAAAATTAGATTTATCTAGAGAGACTCATGATCAGATTTGAAGTAATAAACAAGGAAGACTGTTTTCTATAGCATATGGGTGACAAAATAAAATCAATAAAGAAAATCTGTTAAGAGTTATCACAGATAAAACGGAAAAGTAATAGGCCAAACATGAACCTGGCCACTAAGATGTACTTATGTTATTAGACAATAACCAAATAATCTGGCTTTATCATTTTTAATTTGATTAATTCTGTCAATACCACTACCTTGCAAAATGTTGCATGAGAGGTAAATATGGGCTGAGTCAAAATGATGCCCTTACAGCAACCAAACATTTTATTTTCTGCCTCCACATTTGGCAAAAAAATACAGTGTTATTTTGCCAATTTTTAAGTGCAAGCTATATGCATTCTTTTGTGTGACAAGTAGTTCACTGAAAGCATGAAAGATGTTACCTCCAAAATATAATATATATTGTAGTAGAAGAATTTAATGTGTGTGTACATATTGATACAACAGCTTATGCAAGAACCTGTTTATTAGAAATCCAAAAGACATAATTAAAACACATATGAAAATAATCTATCTGTTGCATCTGTCATTGATAAACATGTTGCTGTGGCCCAACTCACCAATGTTTGACTCAAGTGACTTAAAGCGCTCGGTACCCTCATGTAGAAAATGTTTTTGAGCATGTTCAGAAGTGGATATTAGTTTAGAACTATCTGTGCTGAATATATTCTTCAAGGTGTTAGAAATTTTCACTTAATTTCAACCTCTTTCCAATATTTTGCAAACATTCATAAAAAGGAATGGATAATTTTCCAAAACCTCAATTCACTATTTTTCAAATTCTATTGTTATGTTTGCATTTCTCATCATTGCAGTTAAAAAGCACCATCACTAATTTAAGTCAAATTTAAAGTTATGCATACTATTTTTGGCACTTAAAACTATTTTACTACCTACTTTTAACTTATAAGCAAAGTTACTGATCTGAATAGTGGTCTTAATTAGTTGATTAGTTTTTGCATTACAGTCTAACTTTATCACCAAGTATTTTTTGTAACACTTAAGATTTTTTACTCTCTTTTCAAATGAAAAACTTGTAATGTGATATCTAAAATAGTTTTCTGAGAGATTTAAAAGTCATCCTTTCACTTTGTATAATGCGTTTCTACTGCTGCAAAGTTATTTGCATGCTTTTCTAAAAAAAAAGATGGTGCCATTCAAAGCACTTAGTAATTAAATTGATAAAATCCATGATTAAATTTCTCAAATCATAAGCACATTGGTTGAAATGCTTTAATGTTAAATGAATTCTGATGTTTAGATCTTTGGCAAGGCAGTCCTTCATGGAGAGAAATCTTTCTGAAAAGTAGAATGTCCCTGCCCTCTCACATCCAAGTTTTTTAGATAAGAATGTACTAATGTGAGGCTTGGTATTTGTGATGTGTAAATGTTAACTCAGATGCAATTTATTATAGGGATCTTGCCTCACATTGTCGCTATGCAAACACACACAAACACAAAAAACCACCATCAGTAAACACATCTCTCTCCTGAAGTTATCCCTCCCATTCTTTAAAGATCAATTATTTTCAAAAAACAGATCAATGTACACAGTTAAACACACACCATCAATAAAATGCAATGATTTGAAGCAAAACTTAATTAATAAATAGTTAAAGACAGGCTCCTCCATTTGGGAGGTCTAAAATGATAAACAGGGTAAGCAAAAAAGGCCAAATGCTGTTTCATAACCAAATACAGTACATAACTTGATATTCTTTCTTTAGTTGTTTTAGCTGATCATTTAAAACCACATAATAGTTTTTAGTGTAATAGCTACATTTATTGTCCAATACTTTGTTTAATAAAATATTGTTCTCTGTTTCCTCTGGAAAATGTTTCTCATTCGTATAAAAGTGATTCTAACTTATTGTTAATATTTATATGCATTCAAGCTGTAAATCTTAGTTCATTGCCCAAACAGGCTGCTGTCCAATGAATAAGCCTGTGAAAATGTGTCTTCCTTTGCAAATAATAGTCGACAATTCCTCTGTACTATGAGCTTTTTGTGTGTGCAATTGTACATTATTTCTTTTAATTTCCCTGATTATGTGGAAATATGTTATCATGAATTTCCAATTTACATGAGATCATGAATAATGTTGATTAAAGAAACATTCCCAATACCTGGCTATGACCCTATATCATCATTGTAATCTAAGTTTAAGAGCTGTTTAAAAAATATTTTTTTTATTTAACAGCAACAGATCTTATTGATCTTTAGTTTTGATAGGTGCCCTTGTATTTCACATGTTAACATGTATTAAGCATGAAACCTCAAGAAACCTCATACACAAGTTCTTATAAGCGATTTGAAACAAAAAGGTACAAAGTGATTGCAGTGGTATTAATATATGCAGCTGATATAAATAATACTTTTGATTAATTGGGGGATTCTTATTCTATTAAAAGATCCCTTTTTAACATGGTTGTAAAACACATAATACTTAATCTAATTCTATCATGAAAAACCTTACATCCATCTTTTTGTCAGTAAAAATGAATGTGATTAAATTTTTGAATGCCTCAAAGGTTTATTAGATAATCCCAATTAAAATTAAATCTTACAATACATGTTAAAAAAACTTCAAGGTTAAATATTACGAGGGTAAAAATGAAATGATTACAATGCTGATAAGGCATCTCAATTTTTAAAAATATAATATTAAATCTGCATTAAATTATGTTAAATTATTTCTTCTAAGCCTTTAATATTTTGTTACTAGTGATTATGGCATGACAAAAACGTGTTGTTTGTATTGCAGACAAAACTAGGAGACAAACTTATATGTTTTGTAATATTAATGACATAGGAATTTGTTATGTTATTCTGTAAAAGATAAATGAATATAACTATATAAAATTATGAATATTGTATGAAATTGTTGTAAAAGAATCAAAATGATTCAATATTACATGGTTATCATGTAATGTAGTAAATAAAAGTTGAAAATAAATGATATATTCCTTTGAAATATCATTATAAATCAGTGACTTTCATTGAAGAAGGCAAGTAATAATATTTTTCCTAATTGAATATATACCCATGATGCATAAAATAAATTACATATTTTTTAAATGCTCATTTTAAATTAATGATTTTCATTAAAGAGGATTGGTAAAAATATTTTTCTTAATGGGAAATATAAGATAAACTAATTTATTCTCAGATATATAAAATTTCCATCATTTTATATTCATAATATTGTAAAATTTTCTCGTTAAATAGCAAACATTTCTTTTGAATGTTTTGTTTTTAACAACCAATCATTGTAATCATGAGTAATACCATTTATTAACCTAAGATGCCTTTCCTCATCTCATTCATGCAAATCTTAATTGCCTGTTCTTGGGCTATCATTTTGCCCTTTATTACATCCCAATGCACATTTTTGAATCTGGGGGTATAGTATTTATACTTGGATTTTAAGCAGCAATGAATGTAACCTTAATGCCTAGAGTTACACAGCATATGTGCTAAAGAGTAATAGCCAAAATGGAAGGCTTAATGTGGTAGGCTAATCAGCAATTCTGAGATCATGTCATAACTTCAAATCCTGCTGCTGTGAATGTTGAAATTTGCTTCTGGATACATGCTTCTGCAGAGTTTTTTCTGTTGGTTTTGTAAGTATGCAGTGAATTCATGTGGATAGTTTTTAATGCATTAAATAACGGGATTCCATTCTTATTTTTCACTCCTGTTTAGTCTCTGACTTCAAATGACTTTGCAATTTCCAATTTTACAATTGGAAAAATTGCATGGAGAATTGCAAATGAAAATTTTGCATGGAGAACTTAGAAGTCACACTAAGAATGACCAAAATGCATTAAGAAAGAGAAATTGGGTCTTAGCCACTGGCAGAAAATGTATCATAAATACTCAAGTGGGTAACATAAGACCTATTGGAATAACACATAATGAAAGTATATATAATTATATATCTAGCCATCACCATGAGTCTGCATCATAAAATCTTTGGCTAATGCTAGTAAGTCACAGGCAGTCAATATCATCACACATAAAAACCGTGGAAGTCCCACTAACTGTAATTTCCAGTTTGTAAACCATTTGGGAGAATTACATGCAAAAGAATTAGTTACACTACTGTGTTCAATTAATTCAACAGTGCCATAAATAGGATTGGCACCATTATTTTCCCATCCTGCCAACCATGCTAGTTAATTACAAAAATATTCTCAGAAGAGCTACATTCTGCTCAGAAACAAAATGGAATTCATATTGGGCACAGGTAGAATTTATTTTAATAATTTAAAAATATCTTTAGTTCCTAATTTTAAAGTAATTGATTATAGAAATCGCTAGTATGTCATGTTCAAAATACCTAATTTTCCAGATAGGCTTGAGGATTATAGATTAAATGCAATTGGTACGATTAATGACAAAAACATATGCTTTATTTTCAACAATCTACTGAGCACCAAAAGAATAACAGGTTTTTAAGAATTTGATTATATGCACGACAATTGTATGCAGATTACCGTAAAAATGTCAGATTCACTCTGAATATGTCAGAGAAGTCAGTCATTCCGGGTGTTTATGCAACCCTAACGTCGAGAATGCTGTTTGGGGAAGCCTATCCTTTTCTTTATTTAAATTTAAAAATATAAAATACGGAACCAAATCCATCAGTGTATTCTAGGTTATAGTAATAAAAAATTGATAAATTTTCTGGAAAATTTAGATCTGACATGCAAAGATATGTATTCTACCTTAAGCGTTGCTCGAAGTGCTCACTTCCTCTTAAAGTAAGGTGCAGTAAATACTCGGACATCAGTTACTTGAAGTAGGTGACTGACCGCAGATGGTCTTAAGCACAGCTGATCGATTTAGAAATAAGTGCTATTTTGACCAATCATTCACAACAATATAAATTAGTGCTCTCATGTTACGTGCGTACATATTGCATGCGTTCAGTTTATTTTTAAATTAAAAATAAATCAATTAAAATTTTTAGTTTAAAAAGTTTTAACTGGAAGAAATGGAGAATTAACTAAATAGCAAATATAATCCATTGAATTGATCTGAAGCTCTATCCAGATCGAGAGAAAAAAAGTAATAGCATTTAAAACCTGATATTTTCTAAGGTGTAAAAACCAAACCTAAAATCATACTGTGCCACATTTCTTTAGCATCGTTATAACATGTCTCACGAGGCGCATCCCGACGGTTCTAAATTGAGCTCTACCGGCAAAGGTCGATGTTCATTTGTGCCAGGAATCGGTGGATAGGTAGGTATAGTTACGATTTCTGGGAGCAGATAAGGTGTAAAAAGATACTCAGTGTCGGCATTATTCTATTTGTGACTGGGTAAGGAAACTAGTTTAACGTCCCTTCCGGCGGACAGGGAACAGTATTCGAATTGCTCTCCACAAGGCAAACAAGTATGAAGGAGAATCACATTAAAATTCTGTCACCGCCAGGATTCAAATTCGATCCCTCAGTGTGGGAAGCTAAACATCGATCCAATTCGTTCCTTATAAATGATGGATGCCAACAAATGAATTGGAACCTGTCGGTTCGACCGACGAAATATGAACTACATTAGAGATGGTATCCACCCAACATTCAACTGAGAATTGGAGACATTTCAACTCCTCCTTTGTAAGAACAGAACTCTGAAGTGTCGGATCACAGAAACACCTCATCAAGTGGTCTCCCAAAACTTACGTCGCTTATGGCATGTGGTGGCTTGGGATAGTCAAAGGTTTGACACAGTGTGGTACTGGA
>LYUA01001774.1:126383-141515 GCA_002093875.1 Calopteryx splendens | reverse complement strand
CTAAATGCTTCCTTTGCCATTCCTATTCTTAATCTTATTTCTTTCTCACTCCCCCAATCCTCTGTCATCTCCACTTAAAATGTACTGAATAATATTTTTCAATGGCAATACACGCTTATGAATAAAAGGCGCAACTAATTAATAACACTGCCTAATGCATAAACAAATATCGATCTTCATTGCTCCAAAGCAAAACTTCAATAGTGACCCATCGCTTCCATTTGAAACGTGTAACTTTGTTCTCCACAAATATATTTATTGGGCACGACCTAAGTTTCTTCGCGCCGCGACACCTTCAGGTGCACAACTTAAAATTGAGATGACTTATATATGAAACGGAAGGATGAGTGTGGGTGCGTAACTGAAGGATAGGTGGAGTGGGTGGGACACACACATTGGTTGGTGTGCCGAAGGAGGCGGTGGGAGTAGTTTGGGGTACCCCAAGGGTCTGGGGAGGGGAGGGGTGGGTCGAGGTTTTCCAACAAAAATTCAGGAGGGGCGTATGTTAGGGATACAATACATCATTAACAAGATATGTATTGTTCGTAACACTTAAAGATTTCGTGCTCTCTCAATAGTTCCAGCCTGGGTCCCTTCCCTTGTAATTGTAGGAGGGAAAGAACGAAATGGCCACTATGTCCCTCCTCGATGTGGTGATTCACGAAGAGAGGTTTTTCTCTTATTTTGGAAACAACTCCCATGCTCACCGATCCTCTCCTCAAACGTCCCTTCCGTTTTGCCAATGTATATGGCTGGTCAATCACTGCAATTTGACTTCCAAACGCCGCTTTTAAGCAGCTGGATTTAAAAGTATCACGTGTTGATAAAAAAATTGGAGCTTGGTATTTTGCTATTTATTTTACCTTCCTCTAGTTCGGCCTGCCTTAAAATATGTCCCAAGTATATGGGATCCTCACGAAGCGGTTTTTATTGCCGAATTAGATCACGCTAAGCGAAGAGGAGCTTCGTTAAACGATTTTACGATAAATTTAGAAGCTTCACTGGATTATTAAAAGAACTAGGTTGGTTGGGAATCCCTCGCCAACCGGAGGTTAAATTCTTGGTTAAATTTGTATCATAAATTAGAAGCTGATCTGCTTTCTGACGATGTTAAAAATGTTTTGCTAGCCCCATCGTAATACGGTAGGAGAGATCACGAAATTAAGATCAGAGAGAAATATTACAGAGCGGATAGGTTTATAACATCATTTTTCCCGAGAACGATAAGGGATCAGAATAATTTTCAAAGATAGCGCTCACGAGGGAATACATTGCGTGTGCTAAATAGCCTAGTTAGTATCCTCATTCTAACTCCCTTATTTTCAACCTTTACGAACAGCACGTTTTGCATTCGCACAATAATATTATATGCTGAGATATATAGTGCGCGCCACGCTGTTGATGTAGTTTCCTTCTATCGCTTGAATTTCGAAACCTCTTTGTATTTTATTCTAACATTTATGTAATGAATAACGGTGCATGTCTGATTTTAAAACACTCCCCTTCTCACACCCTAGTGTTGGGTGCTTGCAGGCTACCATAAAGAAATAATCTTATACTATGCACCTGATGATATCGTGATGATAGGATATCCGGGGCCAGTCCAGTAAAATATATGTGGAAAACAATGTTAGGTGTTTCAATATGAAGGAATTCCACCAAGTAACGCCTGTTGCCATTGATTCCACTTCTCTGTGCGTAGCTAGAAATAGTTTTCGAACATTTTTTTGCATACATTTGTATTAGCCGAAGGACAGTAAATTTCAAGAAAATTGATAAGGGGAGAAGTGGAATCAAACAGACGATGATGAAAATCCTTCGTTTTTCACATTAGAAGTATGACACACGTATGACCACATTAGAAGTTTCCGACGGTCGTTCCAAAAAATCCGACTGAGCATAATATATAGTTTTTGGGAAAAAAGGGAATGCCACTGGCAATGCGGGGAAATGGTCGTTTTATAATCGTTTCTCGGAAACTGAAAAGGAAATGCGTTAGCCTTAAGCAAGGAACAGGATTTTTTTCCGCTCAGGAGGCGCAAAATTACCCAATATTAAAGCTTATTTAAAAATCCTCCTTGATTATTCTGTGGTCGTACAAGCCACGGAATATATGCAGTCTCACTAAATTTCCAAATCTCCGTCGTTGAGTAACAAAGATCAGCGCTGGCTTCAAATAAAATATCTCCAGCGTGATCATGCTGGCATGTGAAGAGGAGGAGAATATCAACGGCTGACGAACAACTCTTGATTATTACGCTTACATCCCTTTCCTTCTTCAAAGCCGATCAAGTGTATGCATACGCATAATGGTATCGGACGTGACTTCGTGGAAATTATGAATAATCATTGAGAAAAAAACTAATGCACTTAAAGATACTTACATCCTTGGACGTGTACATTTCCGGTTACTTTTGCCGTCGAGGCATGCTTCAGCATGGAATTATTCCTCCAGCTCTCTCACGGTTATTTGCAGGGGAAGGAAAATACCCACGCCCACTCAAGGACTCGAGAAATTTCCCGACGCATCGGGTTATGGAATAATAATAACCACAATTGGTTCATTGTGATATCATTCTCAAATGGATATCATTAGTGGTGGTTTTCAAAAGTCCACTTTTGGAGGGAAGGGAAGACAAATTATCCGTCCTGTTCCGAACGCTAATTTTAATTTTCGCACATTTAGGTATAATTCTCCGGAGAACACGATTTGAAATTGATATTATCCGTGGGAAGACAAGTTTGTGAGTTCACGTATTTAATTCTTGACACCAAAAAATCTATTCCTCGAACGATTTTCTGTTATACCTATGCATAAAATCAATCCAGCTCAATTTGCACGAACTATTTCGTTTTTCTACAGTAAAAAATGGATTATTAATAGAGTCGCAGTCTAAGTGGTAGTCATTAGAAAAGGCGATTTAAATCTTATAGCTCAGGCACACATAATTTGCACCATTATAAATACGCACGCATTTTTATTTAGGCAGGATACTTTAAGGAACGGATGATGGGTAGATGGAAACATAGAACCAGCGTCAGCCATGACCTAACCAAAGGTGTAAAAGGGCCGAAAATAGGGCCCTTGAATATTAAAAAAAATATTTATGCCTACGTAATGTAATGTGGTAGCCTAGTCCGGAGAGTTTAAGGCTACTGATTTTCAGAGTCCCGGATTCAAATCCCGGGCGAAACCTTTGGACAAACCCCATCTAAAAATCCATACTGTGGGATTTTCTGGTCACTAAAACTTCGAGAGGAAGCGAAAGTTGGCATAAAAACCATTATACCGTGAATCAATATATATCGTAATAAGGCGTGTGCCTTAGGGGTTTACAAGCCTCCACTCTGCCCCGGGAAAATCCGTTGCTCGGGAGACTTTGGTGACCTCTGACCTGAAGATGCCTCCAGGATAAATATATTTCACAGGTCTTAGGAGTTTCGAAGGCTCCACTCTGCTCCCGCGAAAAAAATCCGTTAATCCAGAGACTTTGCTGACCTCCGACCTGAAGATGCCTCCAGGACTGGGGGGGGGGTGAAACTATGATCGCCAAAGTAACCTAGGCGACGGAAATTTCAGAAAGCAGGGTGGACCACGGGATGGAGGCATGGTTTGGTTCAGGGTCTACCCCCTCACCTGTCAAAACCAACCTTCGGGTTGACTGCCGTGAGCGGATGTAATCGATTTAACGCAAAATAAATATGTACAAAAAGCACCTCCAATTAATTCGCAAGATCTGAATTGACAACAAAAGAAATCAACCATTTTAGCAGAGGATAATTGTTAGGTAGCATTGAACTGACGCCGCTGTAGACAGTCATCACACAAACGATTGGAGTTGGAAAATTGCATGACTGAGTCTTTACAAAATTGACGACTGTCATAATTCTGAGGTAGGTACTACTTGTTCAAAAAAATAATTAAAATCACTTTTTCGATAGGCGGGATTCAAAACAAGCAATTAAAAAGAAGTGCGAACCCGCGATCTTCACCGTGGTTTTATAAAAAAAACATGACTTCATGCATCAATCGACTCGATGAGCATCGTTGGCACTCGTTTTTTTTCAGAAGTCGTCCGGCTTCTGGAAGCTTACTTTAAAAAGTAAAATATTTTTTCCATTTTTTTCGGCAAAAGAAAAACCTGTCAGCTCCACAGTCCTCGACTCTCGTTCCACGCGAATCGATTATTTACGGATAAAGTTCATGCGACAGAAGAAGTGCGGAACAACTCGAAGTGATCTCCACACTTCTCCCTAAATAAGGGTCGGAGTGACACTTAAAATCGGCCACCGCCACCCTTCGAATCCAGGTCCTCCAGCTGGATTGTACGAATTGTAAGTTCCCTGGGTCACCGCCTCGAATTTCTCGTTTTTTTCCCGTTCCCAAGCTTGAGGCAAACCTGAGGTATTAATGCGATTCATCTGTTCCAGTCGACGGACTCGCGTCATTCTTCTTTCAAGGGTGTGATTGTTCGTTGCGACTTTAGCTTCCCTTCGAAAATGGGACCTTCACCTCCGCACCTCACCTCCCCCGCACGAAGGTGGGGGGGGGGGGGCCCAAAACAAAACACGCTCTCTCTCCCGACTCGCAACGTACCAACGGGGTTAATTCGTTTTTCATCCCCTCGTGCTCTCTGACGGAATCTTCCCGTTATTATTTTCGGTAAAAAAAAGAAACGGATGCTTTCGCCGTGATTCCATGTCCTCATTAATTAAATCATGTCTCTCCGGAATGCTACCATGACTCATGGCTAGTAGTTATAAAGCAGAGCTTTCCCTTGTCGATTTCCTAGCCCCAGGATAATTATCCGCCGATATTTACCAACTTTATCTATCGAAAATGTTCTGCCTTCATCCATCAAATAAAGCTTCAGCTGGAATGTAGTAGTTCTTGTCAAGGAAAGAACCCAGATCTGTGACTCATTTTGGCGCCTTAAAGGATTTAAAACGTTGCATCTTAATATTTAGGACAGAGACTACGAAAAACATATTTAAAATATAATAGTATTCCAAAGAACCCGTTTAAATCGTTTATTTTAAGCTCATTGATGCGATCAATGTTTATGAAAATAAATAATTCCATAAATAGAAACTAGGTGCCTTCTGTGGCAACATAGTACTACTGCTACCTATTCGAAGTTGTAAAGGAATAACATTCCGGATACTTTTCGGCTCAAAATATAATTTTTAGAATTCATAAATTTTTCCAATGCTATCCAATCCAATTGTAATTGCAATTCGGAATTGAAATATATTTATTTTAAATACTTAAAAAACACTGCCACCCAGCCGATTTCCTACCTTCTCATTATTAAATTACGAGTAAGGAGTGTATAGAAAAATGTTGCCCCGGTCTTCCACAAAAAATTAAACCCATTTTAACCAGTGATGTGAAAATTTACTTTGGGAAATTGATGCATCGGGAAATTCAGGATCAAAGACGTTAATTTTTCTCTCAGGCTGAAGGTTAATCTGACCACCTCGGCCATTGAAAGTAAATATTTTATGAACAATTGCCCAACTGTGAACAGCATGATGATGGTGCTAGTGCAAAATATTAATCATTCGGCCATCAAGAACCAGTCCAACAAAAGTGATTCGAAATATCTCTTGACTTGGAAAGGCAGAAAAATAAAAGGAGGGAAAACCCCATACCCCCGTAACCACAGTAATCAATCCGAAGGTTTGTTTGATTGGTGAGGGTAGAACTCACTTCGAACGAAGCCCTACGGCGCGTGAAATTCGCACTTGAGGGAAGGAGATGCAGTTAGTTCCCTTCCATTTACCGCCTGTGGTATCACAGTAAGATTCTGCGCCCGAAATATCACAGCCTGGGTGAACCTGAAGGGTGTCCAAGATCCCCGGAAATCGAACCCGGTGCCTCCGAACCGAACGATCAAATACAGAAGACCCCCGGAGAGACGAAACTTGAAAAATTTTAGAACCCTTGCGAAAAAGTCTCCTCTCACTACTGCCAGCATGAAGATGAACACGAACGTCCGATTGGATGAGTGAATTCTCACGGGAACCTGTTTCGATCGCCTTCGTCTCTCCACGGAGGCATCCCTAACCCCATCCCTCCTGACGACCCCGCGCTTCCTGTCTCCTCCTATCCTACTAGTTCTGTTCCCAGGCAATCATTCGCTGGGGAAGTCGACCGATTATTGGTTTGTACGACGTTTCCTCCGATTAGAGACAGATGGGACTACGCTCGGGGCGATGAAAGGGACGAAAACTGAGATGTCTGCTTTTAAATGTCATCAATCATCTCCAGCGTCCGCAGAAAAACACGTCTCATTGGCCAGTTAATGTTAATAAATTATAATTTAATTTTTTTTAAACCTTAACCTAGTTTGAACGACGGTGCAGCACAATTCAAATCGCGTATCGTGTTGTTTATGATGAATGGAGTCAGGCCACGCAGGGTAATAGGATATCGTTACATGGGTAATTCCAGGACGTGGTCTTTTCTGGGATGATGTGAAAATATTATGCACAACGCAGCCAATATTAAAGGCAGTTTCTTCTAAACATAACTGAAAAACAATACATTTTAGGTCAAATAATAATTTTTGGCTTGGCGTTTCCCTCAACAAATAATTTTGGAGATGAGATCTGAGAATTCAAAAATTTTGGAAATGGAGTTGCTAATTAAAGATGAATCCATTCAAGCAGTAAAATTTGCACTACATTTTGAGCAAAATTAGAGAATCGCCCAACTAAAGGTACATGGATCATTTAAACCGCTAGAATAGCAGAAGAATTCAGCGCCTTAGTCAAGTCTGAGCTTTAACAACTTTCTTATTTCAATAGAAAAGACCAAACATAATAGAAATGAGTATGTTAAAAAAATGTATCAAGAAGGTAAAACTGCAAAAGCGCTGGGAATAGAGATGGGTCGCTTGTGAAGGAAGGTCACCTTTAAGAACTTCAAAATCCAAGGTAAAAAAAGGGATAATTTACCTCGAAAGATTATGAAATGAGAACAGCAAAGTTGGGAGGATAAAACTTATTTGGGTAATAAAATAATAAGCACTCCTAAAATGCAACTACATCTAAGATTCTTTCAGCATCTCACATTCTTATCAGCAAAAATCACCCGTCTAAATGCCAGTGATGTGCACAATATTTGGAATATAATGTGGAGTGCTGGAGTCTTTATAATAATTAAACTTTTGGTTGTTAGAGGGCACTTCGTGACAAGTGAATTTAAGACTTTCACATGCAAACGATACTGACCGGGGAACTACATATGGCCACGGATGTTCTGTTTTGTAGATAGTTTGCTGGTAAATAATTCATTTGCGTTCATCATAACACCACGTCCTATTAATTAGTAGTAAAAGTGTTTATATACGTTGCAAGCACTGAAATTCCTAATTGTTTTTGCTTTTAAATATAAGTAAAATTTGTATTTCGCCCATATAAACTCAAGTACTTGCGTCGTGTTTGAACTTAGGTTAATTATCTTGAACATGAGGTTTAAAAGGAAGCTCAGATTGCTAAGGTAAATTAATTCACGGAACGTGGCACTACAACATCAAGCCACGGGAGCGATGCGCCCATGGGCGCATTGCTACAAAAGAAAGTTATACGAAAAGGTTAGAAAGAAAAAGAGTCGAACAGTATTCGATCTTTCTTTCAACCCACGCTTTATCGCCGCTTACCTCCAGTTGTATTCGTCTTGAGAAGGCGATGCTTTCTCTGAAGCATGCATGCAGTGGAGAAAGTAAAACCTGGAAATATATGTCAACGCCCTGAATACTATGCCGAATTTTAGATTTTCTAAAAACGAGAAAAGACGTAGTCTGGCTTTTAATTAACGTGCTCCGTCCCTTATAATCAGCACGTACGTTATCTTTAAGTCGACCATCCTAACCTCACATCAGCCGTCTCTATTGTAGTTTTTCCTTCGTTGCCTCGAGGAAAGAAAGTCGACTTCGGCGATCCAGGGTTATGTGAAAAATGAAAATTGAAATTGGCAATCACTTTTTTTAAACCTTGATCGGTTAAAAAAAGTGTGTAAACTAGCAAACATTAATTTATGCCGTCATGGAATGTTTCCAACAACTGAAGCCTGAACTATCATTTCCAGCCACTCCAATCAGTCCGAAGGTCGGTTTGATAGGGGTGAGGGTAGAGCTCAACTAGTACTGAGCCCAAAGGCGTATGATATTCACACATCAGGGTAGGAGGGTGGGGGGTGGGGGTGGGTTCCTTTCCCTGTACCGCCTGCAGTTTCCCAGGACGACCTGTTACCCTAAAAATGGTAAATAGCTTGCGTGAAGCTGAGGGAGCCCAAACCCGGGGCTTCACCCGAAATCGAACCCGAGTCTCCCGGCTAGGATCTCAGCGCTCTACCCACTAGACTATCTTGCTCCTTAACAATCCATTATTTTGTATGAAATTTTTCGACAAACTAAGTGTTTTAGCTTAATTAATTTTTATCATTGAAATTTCTCACCCCCACACTGAGGGAACTATAATATCAGATGCATTACAATTAAGATATCCATGTATCAAGGACACCTACAAATATTAGCATTAAAAAACGTGTGGATAAACTAAACAACGTGCTACATAGGTGCACTCATAGAAAACGAGAGTTAACACATTAGTTCTACCGTATAGCGCCTTTTCAGTGTATATTCTGAATGACTATTTAGCCCTGAAATATTTCCTTCCCACGTGAAAAGACATTATATATTTTGCCTGCTATAACATACCTATTTGCTATAACATTCAATCAAATTCCGTCCATAATTTTCCTAGAATAAATGTTAGACACCAGTCCAGAAAGCAAAAGAATTGGTCATGAAAGAATGTAGATAATTAATTTCACATTACAGTTCTTATGTATATTTCACACATACTAACTTTTCCTCCAATGCACATAGTTATTGCTAAGTTGCCGAAACATTTTTCCATTTTTTTGGGAATAATCGTTGCATCATCATCATGTTGAAACTCAAGTAGGTTGCGTTTGATAAAATACTGGGAAATCAATACGGAAGAAAGAAGATGAATAAGAATATCACATCTTATGGGTTTAAAGTAAGAAAGATTACAAATGTGAAGGCAAATGAATGGTTTGTACAATGAAACTTCCAAGAAAAACTATGACACAGTACATATGTATATAGAGCATTTTATAAGAACGGCAAGAATGTAAAGGGGGAAAGAGAGAAAAATGAGAATCGAATTGATATTCAGCCCAAAAAATAATAATGTATCTGGAATCATCGTCGGTGGTTGAGAATCGGTGTGTATTTTATACGGAATAGGATATAGGGCATAAATAGAATTTTAATCTTCACTTAGATATGGAGCTAAATATCCTACGGTTTTAAGGTTTGGTATGCCAACAGAACACGAAAGAAAGCTGAAAAGAAGATTGGAGCCAATCCAAATGTACGGGGGCTAAACCAAAATGGCGAAAAAATAAAATGAATAGTCATTACCTGTCATGTAAACCCTCATGGTGGAGCCTCCAGACCATACGCGGTCTCTATCGGAAGAAGCTAGCCTTTTTATCACGCTCATAGCTGAAAAATGTAGAGATGAAAGGGTAAAAGGTAACATTTCGTCCATCTAGTTTTAACAGATCACGCGCGCATTAACGCACCGCGAAGATTTGGTACTCGTCTCTGATCTCATAATTACACAACCCGAATCCAAATTTATAAACAAAATCATTGGCACAACCAAATAATTTAGCAATATGACCGACATTGAAGGCTTTATTGCCATTTGTGGAACAGGCGCAGTTATTTCCCACGCACACTTATATCCAGCACGTTGAACAATTAGTTATAGGTAGCACTTTAAGTGCACACCTTGATAATAAAACGTGTACGGGCGTATTTAAAGAACGTTAACACGCTTATTTAAGCAGTCTACTCGTGCACTTGTATAGCTTCGTACTTTCCCCCGCACGCGCGTAGTCTGCCTAAACCTTAATAATAAAAACCGGGAACGTACTTGTCTTACCTCCAGGTTCTCATTTTTTTACTGCAATTAGTACCTACTAAACTATTTTATTCATCAGAGGCCATCAAGGTGTTCTACTCTAGTAGTGATTAATAATAACAATATATATGTTTTACAAATGCGTTCGCAATTGGATGGAATGTTGGTGACGAAAGAAAGAATTATCATGAGGTACCAATTTTTTTTACTGGACAGATCGAAAAATTTAAATATGCATTCCGACCGTTTTGTTATAATTTTTCATCACTGAAATAACAAGGTTCCTTATTTATCTTACATTAATTGGATTGCTCATAGCGGGACATTCATAAATACCTTGTCAGCAGAGGTATAAGACAATAGAACAACGTCATTTACAGTAGGTACAGGAAGAGTCTGAATGCACGTGAAAGTTCACACGAGAGCCTTAAAGTCTGCAACGTAAAAATCGTGATTCACAAACACACATGATTTTCGATGCCTATTTGCACGCTGCAAAATCGCTAGAACTATTTTCAACATATCATTAATTCTACCCTGTAAATTGGCTAAAAAAACCGCTAGACAACAGAAAATATCACTAAAATATTACTAAAACAATATGTGCTTATCAAATTCAAAATAATAATAATTTTTTGTCTCTTACGCTTACCTTTATTTTTATGAATAATGTATATGTTTTGAAATCAAGTATTTATAAGAAAAGGAACGCTATTTTCATCTATACACAGGTTAAGTACGTACGTATGGAAGAATTACTGCATGCACTCTATCGCACTAATTCTTTCATAACAGACGAGCATGCATCAACTTGGTTTTCATCAATTTTCTGTTCACTTTTTTCTTCGCCTGTATCAACATGAACCTATTTAAATGGATGCAGTTTTATAAAATGCAAGATTGTATTTAAAATTCGGTACGTGTTAAGTTTCGTACTAGCAATCCGTTTTTCATGTTAATGTTCATTTATAAGTATTCGCACGAATATAAGTAATGATTACATTTTTCGCTAAGTTCAGTTTGTAAATGCTGAACTGGCGGAATGTCACGGAAACGGAAGAAGAGTCGCTAAAAGAAATGAAATGCTGCTCAACCTCGCTGATACGAAATCGCTAAATTGGCAACCGCGTGTTGAACACGAGACGTGCGCGTGGGTCACTGAATAACCCACCCTGCAGCGAAATCCCTAACCGGGCTCCAGGATACCAGAAATGATCTGAGCTTCTTGCCTACGTTGGCTTCCTGCGTTCATCGCCACATGAATTTTGATGAGCTGACGTTTACTTCTGCGCGCGCGCGCCTGCGGTACATCCATCACCTTCACACATGGAAACGGAATCGGTTTATTCGCACAACCATTACCTACCCACCATGTAAAGTATCACTCACGAGAAGTTAACAGTTTGTCTTTTTCTTGTTTCAAGCGAAGAAACGCCAGCGCTCGGTCATCCTTTTTTTTCATAGATGCGTCGAAATCAAGCAGTCCTTTAGTGTCTCATCTCCGTGCTGGTCCAGAAATTTGAAAATAAATAAATAAAACCTACGGATGCTGTCGGGTTATCATCAATGCGAGGCACGATTAGTGAAGTGGGTCCGCTGGGCCTACAAATCGTGAACGCCACCTGAATGAAAGTGTTTGATTCTGTTGTGACACCCTCGCGAATGAATGAATGAATGAGTTGAGCGTGCCGGGTGCGATCTCAAGATGGGATCCGGCGAAGGAACTCATTTGGGATGCCACTCGGGAGAGATACGTCGTGATGCATCTTTTTCGTAACGAGCCGAACATCACCTAAGAGATCTTTGACAGATGGTCTTCACCGTTTATCATCGCACCAACGCGAGCCACTAGCCCTTAGGGGGGGTCAGGAGGTCATCGGCTGAATTTATACGGAATATCACTCATGATGCCACAGCGCTCCATTTATATCGGATGAGCCGGACGTGAAGAGCATCCAATATTAAATCTCATGGGTAATGGCCCATTGAATTTTCCTGAGGCTCTTTCTCCACCAAAGCTACTACTAAATTACGGATTATGGATCCGAACAAGGGATTTCTAAGAATATGTGAATGTTCACTAAGATCCTAACACAATTCCATAAATGTGTTCACGTGGATTAATCACCACGCTTCAGCAATTAAATTGTTATCTATGACCCTACGATTTATCTGCATTATTTCAAACCTAAACCAATGACGAAAGAAGGCAAGGAATGTCATAATATCAAGATATCTCAAAGCATTTACAACTAATGCTCCGCAGCCCCACGGACGCTAAAATATTTTGGTTATTAATGTAAATGGGAAAAAAGGAGATTAAATAGCAGTAATCAGCCCGAAAGTCGGTTTGGTAGCTGAGGTTAGAGCTCACCCAGTACTAAGCCCAACGGCGTGGGCAATTCAACCAAAAGGGCAATAAGGGGGGCCAGTTCCTTTCCCTGTACCGCCTGTGATTTCTCAGGATGACCTGGTACGTGAAAAATGTTACATAGCTTGGGTGAAGCTGAGGGTGGCCATAGGCATCAGCTGGAATCGATCCCGGGCCCTCCGGTTAGTAGCTCAGCGCTCTGCCCACAGGAATACCGCGCCCCTTACATAGGAATTGATATTTAAAAAAATTATAATTGTGCCTGTCATGCTCAAAAAAATTGATGGCTTATAGTAAAAAATAAATAAACCCAGGACGTCGACCGAAAAGAGTTATGCAAAAATAATGAAGAACCACGAAGGTCTCCGTAATAAGCAAGTTATAGATGCACTACGTGTGGACTTCAAGTCAATCAATCAAGTCAACCGTAATCTGATTTTGTGTGAACAGAAGTTTTGCTTCTTGCATATCCATAAGTAAGCAAGCCATTTAGCATACGCTTTCGGACCAAATTTAACACATGAAGAATTGAACGCTGGATTTTCCTGAATACATTTAACCCACAGCTTCAGAATACCCCGCTGGACCGCAACGGAGGCATATGTCAGGGATTGTTTATGACACCAGCCACTAAAAACATAGGAGGATGATAAGGGGAGGATCGGTATCTATTTCTTAGGGCATCACGATTCTAGTCGTGAACGTGAATTGTGAGAGGGAAACACGAATTTTATGAATCTACGTATAGCTTCGACAGCATATCCCTCTACGCTATCAATACTGCGCGACCAGTAACAACGCAGTGAAGGCCATCGATTTTTTAGTAAATGTCGTGGGTAAAATAGCAGTATTGATCCTTTTGTAAAAGGTTTACCCTGGCGTTTTGACATGCCGTGTCTCGACGGGCTCCCACCTTAGGTCACGTAGCACATGAAGTTGTCTCCGTTGTTTGCGTGAAATGTTAAATAAACTCCCTTCACCAATTCCGTGATCTTTTTTCTTTCGCGGTAAAGATTTATGAGTTAAAAACAGTTAATATGCCATAAAAATTATCACGCGGATGCATCAGTTGATTTTTGACAGGCTTAGAGACCAAATTATGGTTTGTGTGTGTGTCTCCCCGCCCCCCACACCACCAAGGGTTCGAACCCTTCCGTCCCGGGCCACGTTCCCCTCCGTCGCTTTGCCAAGGAGAATTCGAACCCAACATGGTTCACACACCCCTCCGGGGGTGGGGTGGTCGCTCAAGCGTGACGATCAGGCACCTTTGATTAAGAGCAAGGGCGCCTTCGCCTTACCTGCAGGCTGTCGTAACACGGCGCACATCCTTGAGAGGGGAAAAAACCAATGGCAGAACCAACGGGTTTTCTTTTTTTTTTCAGCGATGGCTTTTTCTAATGGTTCAAGTCAATCTCACCGGAATCCTGGTTCGTTTAGTTAATGACTCAAAACTTTAGCGCGAGTTCCACGGGATTTTTTATTTTTAGTTGTCTGGGGATCACTTGGAAGTGGATGTGTATGAATCGATAAAAACCCTTACGGTTAAGCCACAGCCACGTGGAAAGGGCGCGTTCCATTCGTTTATTTGAGGGTGACCGTGTTCAAACCCCGGTCGGTGACCATTGAAAACCCTATCTTCAATTCAAGCGGTGCAACATTCTGGGCGTCAGGGCACTCCGCCGTCACAGGAAAATGAATTGCCACCGCCCATTCCACAATATCAGGGGTCTATCGGTCATAGCAGGATGACCCAGGTTCTAAGCACCGATACCCTCATAAGCACCCTCTATGTGCTATGTATAAGTACCCTAAGAGCTTGCATTGCACACACCAGAAAGATAAGATACGTTCTCGTTCTCTCACCGAAGAAAACCAACCTTCGAAAGGATTATTGTGACTCTGGGGGTCAACATCACCGTCCGCAAATTTGATTTTTTCTGCTCCACCAAGTTGCTGCAAGGACCATGTAGCAATATTTTATTTTTTTGCATGGTTGTTCTCCTGTCTGTGACGAAAGTTTGTTTCCCAAAAATTATCTTTCAATGTCGGATTTTGAAATAGTTGGGAATATTCATTTTATAGACTTTCCGCAAAATTTATTTTATCGCAACACATTTGAAAAGGAATCGGGTTCGCATCCCGCAGGCGTCATTACTTTACTAACTCTCCTTAAATCCTCTCCTTCTTCTCCCAAAACCTTGTAGTCTCCGTACATACACGATTTTTATAAATTACGGGAAAACTGTAAAAATGAGAATCCCATAGTGCGAAGGATATTCAAATGTTAACGCTTCAATCGCGGAATGAAGTTTACAAAAATCATACAGTGATTGCAAATGATTATATATTATACCTACTAGAATACCTATTCTATTTCATTCACCTATGTATAGCACCATTCTTTTGGTTGCTTAACGTAAAAAAATAGCGGCAAATGAGGCGTATCGCTTCAGCACGACAGCCTTGAACGAGAGAGATGTGAACGGAAAGAATTTTTTGTAAGAAGAAAACCGCGGTCACGTATTTTGGCCGCATTAGTTACCATCGCCAGGGAATTTAATTAAATTTGGATTTATGTCATAACTTGGCTCGGCAGTGGGATTATCAGCAACGGGACAAGCAAGGGGGATATAACAGTCAGGAGAGCACAGGCGAAGAGGGCTTTCCACCAGAAGAAACGACTATTGACGGCAAATGGTTTTTTGTATAGACACCGGAATGCGGATCATTCAAACTTTTATTTGGAGTACCTATACTCTTCCATGGCTGCGAAACATGAACGATAGGAACAG
>LYUA01001774.1:75980-86366 GCA_002093875.1 Calopteryx splendens | reverse complement strand
TTGTGATGTTTCGTTTCCACACAATATCGCCTGAATCCTCAGAATTTGTTCGATTTCAGAAGTTAAATCATTATTATTGAAGATAGTCCCTCCGGACGCTTCCGGTGTCCAGTGTCCACCTGGTATCCCCATAAGCCACTCTTGGATTATCATCAGGTTGGCAACCATCGAAGCTGGCACAACACTCATTCCAGATGCGTGACTCAAACCCGTGACCTTTTTTGTCGGCAGACGGACGCGTTACCCACTCGACTACCATGGCCAGCAGGAGGGGCTATCGATGGCTACAGAGACAAACAGCTGTAACACTTGAACCATATCTAACCCTAAATCGACACTAAAAACGGAACACCCATCACTGTAATAAACAGTCATTCAACTTCGTATACTTTCTGCCTCTTTTTCATTCCGTCCAACATGCCTAAACTCTTCCTCCACCTACCTCGCTTACCCAACACTATATGACAGTCTTCAAAACCCAACTACCTTCGATACACCCTGCATCCACCTCTCCGGCTTTACCTGAATTTCTTCCAGCACCCTTCTGTTCCTCAACCATGCCAAGAAATTCTTCATTTGTTTTCTTTTTGTCCACTTCCCTCTTTCCATCCTCCTTTCACACCCACATTCGAAATCCTCCCGCTTGCCCTACGGCCTCAACGACTAAGTTTCAGAGCCATACAAAAACCACGCTCCATACTAAAACATCTTGACTCAACGTCCTTTTCATCGATTCCCTCATCTTCCTGGAAGCAACTCTTCTTCTTATGCCCTTGTGACTTTGTCTAAAAATCTTTCGATCACTTTTAAATTCAAGGGTATCATCTAATCACCTCCCACCCCCCCCAGAGCCGGACGGAATCCTCTCAAAATTCTGATAAACCTGGCATTCCACTCCGCGATGCTACAGGACTCGGTTGCCATGATTGCATTAAATATGTTATGAAATGAAATCGATTAACTCGATTTTAGAAGCTAATATACCTCTTCATTAACCAGTGATGGTCTTACATTCATCGCCAGCCATCCCGACCTTTACGCAATCCAAAGAGACGAATCATTCCACGCGCCTCCTTCAAAAACAAAACCCACGGCACCCCCGCAGGTAAAAGGAGACCCATTTTTACGCTTTCGAGCGTGGCTCCAAAATATTTAGGACCCACCCAGGCTTCTGCCATCAATTCAGCCATTGCGACGACGTTTCTACTCTCGCGGGCGCAAGATGGATGACTCAATCGACAGGCGAATAACTTTCTCCTCCCTCTGGGAGTATAATATAAAAAGGTTTGCGAGGGGAAATCCATAGATTAATCTCCATAAAGTTACGAGTGTGGTTCTTTGTCCAAACTTATCGCAGATGGTGCACGCAACAGAAATTAAAACAAACGAACGTTGAAGCGAGCGAATCACTATGGAGCGCCGTTTACGCCCAGGAATTCACCGGTTTTGGAGTCTACTTTGAAGGGAGAGGTTTACTGCAAGGCATCATACCTATCTGTTCTAATATATGCAAGCTCATCCTCGACCACGGCAGGGTTCAATCCTTGAATGGGGGAACCGCTGTTCTACTCGCCGTCCGAGTAGGTTCCATTGTTATCGAGCAAGTCGTTGTGATCGTGCTAGTAAATAAAGAGGGCGTATTTGATTTTTTTCGAGCATTGAACAAAATATTATTTTGTTTAGTATATTCATGAGTCTATTTTTAGTCCAATATTATTTTTTTTTATTTTGAGCGTTGATAGTTTCGAATGGGTAGGCGCGGTTAGGCGCGATTCGTGTTGAGTCGATTAGGCATTCGATTCGATTAAAATATCGGTCATTTACGAGTCGACACGTGTGTAATTACCGATTAGATCTCTGCAATGCAAAATGAAAGGTATCACACTGATATCTGGGCTGAGCGACCTTTCCTTCATGGTGTATGTTGATTAGCATCCCACCTTCATCTTTTATCGCTCAATATCGACGTAGGACTTAGCGATGCTAAATACAGAGGATATTCTTCATAATACTTTCTCAATATCCTCTTAACCTGCACGTTATTTTTTTATGATTAAGAGAGATATTGGAATTCTTCCAATGCGAATACGCAAGGCAATATCTCTTTAATTCAACCGCGTTCAGATTTATGAAATACGGTTTTGAATACCACTCCACATTCTATTCCTTTTCACCAAAGAAGTCTAGCCGTTTCAACTAAACTTTCTTAACCCCCATCTCTCCTCATTCGTTTCCTCCCCTAAACGACGAAATCTATAAATCCCAACCCCCGTTATGATTTCCTCTCCGTTACATCTTCCACTCTGTAAAAAATCGTACTGGTACAAACACGCGGAACTTCCACCCTCAGACAATTTTTCCCAATGATGAACGCCTAGGCGTTGAAACGCGCGTTATATATGTATTTATTATTATAATTAGCGGATATTAATACGAACTGCGGTTTATTCATTCCATTTTTTTTACGGCAAAATCCCATCTAGGTAAGTAAGCAAGCAAGCAAGCAGCGCGATTTATCGACCTGATTGTCATCTCGACATCGATAGCGTCAGCGTTATCGCACGAGCATCGCGCGTCGCAGTCGACACAAAGAAATGCCGCACGGCCCTCCCTCGTGGAAATTTATAATCGGGGAAAAGCGGAGGGTGACCCATATCCTTGACGCCGCGGCATGCTCTTTCGAAAAGGCGCGCCTTTTGCATCTGACCTGAGCTATATCGGCCTATTTGGTCCGCTAGGCTCGTCTATCCCGCACATCCGCGCGAACGTTCCAGGGTCAACTCCATGGAGGGGATCTGTGATGAAATCCTAGCTCACAACGACGCGGCCGAACCGAGCGAAAATGTACCGGGATTTTTGAAGTTTTTATTTCTCTCCCTCTCGCAAAATTCGTCCTTGAAAATCTCGTGTACCTACCTAATAAAATATCCACCTACTATTGAGGTCACATATTCTTTGTTGATGAGCAAAGGAGAGATGTCACTTTTGTGCGCGAGATATCACGTTCGTGTGAAAATGGACGCGAGGATAAAACATCCGAATGACATTTAACATCACGAGTTGCGTGGCCGACTTCAGTTTCTCAATTCCGCCAGATGGACCCCCAAAACGTATTTCCCCTGGTCCATGGGAACTTAATTCGCAACTCTAAGAATAGGTATTTCCTTAATTTGGATAGGTACTTGCATATCAGCTTTGAGCAAAACCATTATATGTGGCCAGCACTAGAGCCATGTTGAACCCAATTTATTTTAAAGTTGTGCGTCGATTTAACGGGATCAAGGCTGAATAAAGAGCAAATGAGTTCTTCGTCGGACTTCACATCAAGCTTGGAGATCCGTAGAATATTTAAAATATTTCATCCCAGTGAGACCTTAACAAAACTTAAAACTTCATGTTTGCGTATGATATTGCACAAGTCTAAATCAAAGCGTATAATTCAGAATAAAATCACGCTGCGTAATTCATAAACTAAAACATGCATCAACAAATAAAATGCATGAACTATATCCCTGTCCTTTTCCTACCCCAACCTCACTTCCCCAACATTCTCCCCTCTTTTTCATCGTCTTCAGTATTCTATTCCCTCGCATTAATCCTTCCTTCCACTTTTTCTCCCTTCTTCGAACTACTTCCAGTACTACAGTAACAGACTTCTCTCTTCCGCCACGGCACCTAGCTCTTCCTCGTTTGTTTACTTTTCCGTGGATTTAAGCGAGGGATTTATCTCTCAGATAAAAATATAGCCCTGTAGTTAAAAATTCAATGGTAATTCAACCACAGGTTAAATCACCGACATGGTTAACGGAGCGCCTTAAGCCAATTTCGAAAGAAAAATAATATTTACACTGACCTTCGTTAGCCCAGAAATATTGTAAGAGAAGAAAATACTGTCTAAATTTTTCCCATTGGTAAATTCACCGAGATTCTGGTAAATTTAAGGGCTATATATGTGACAGAAAATAATATTAATAACATGTTTTGACCGAGATAACGTAGCATCACTGTCATACCTTCATTGTTTCTGATTGGCTGTGAAATCAAAAATAATAGAAGATACATCAAAATAAGAAAATTCAATGAATTTCTGGCCATAATAGTTCATGATATTAATAATTTTGTTAATTCTCAGTCGATAATTGTAATTATCGTTTTTCGTTTTAATGAAAATGGAAAGCATCAAGAAAATTAGCGGAATACGTCACGCTAAGAATTTAGAATATATTCAGATTACTGTAAATTAATGGGCCAGTTCTAATATTAGGGAAATATTAACTGAAGTGAAGGCCGTCATTGTCATGAATCTATGGATTTCAAGAGAATCCACCGTCAATATCAAGAGGCTATTAAATAGACGCCGAAACACAAGGCGGATTGACAATTTTCTGAATAGAAACACTGAGCAGGTTATAGTCATAATCATTTCGTAACATTCGAGGAAAACGAACGTGAGCGCAAAAACATCTCTGCCACGTTACCCAGTAACAAATAAAATAAATGTATCAATTGTATATAATACAAATATGCAACAATTGTAGGCACCAGTACATGTAGAATCTTAGGTTTTCCTCTGTACATAGATATAGATGCCTACTATTTATTGGCATATTTTGTATATTATATCATATTATCCCTTCTATTGGGTTTTAGAGCAAGAAAATTTTCAAATAAAACGAGAGAGGGGCACATTGGAACAAGTAGAAGGAAGGAGCTAGAGAGAGAGAGAGAGAGAGAGTTAGCACAATAGCGGAAGCAAAGAATTCTTTATTTCAGAGGAGGGGGGCGCATAAGGCAAATAATACTAACCCGGGTATCTGGAAACGGTCCATATAATCTAACAGTGGATTCTAACGGAAATAGTGAGTGACGAGAGCATTATATTGAAAACACTTGCAAAGTATAACAGAAAAATAATTGAATACACTAAGGCAGAAATATTATTTTTTAAGACTGAAATGTTGTCAACCAAAGATGTGAAAAGGGGTTGGTACCTAGGGCAATAAAATTACGCATCTTGGGTGGGTATTACGTACCTTGGGTGTGAACCATAGGTACGGGTACCTCGGTACCAGTACAAAGGACAAGAATTCTAGGTACCTAGTTATCGATGTATGCCTGCTATTTAATGACATAGTAAATAGTTTTATGCTTTCGTAATTAGGGCAAGAAATAGATGTTTTAGTATCTCACCACTTGTATCGAGGGCAAGAACCCTGGGCATTCCTCGTTACCGGTAACAAACCCTTGAAGATAGGAACTATAGAAAAAGACCAACAATAAAATACGAAAAACAGGTGATGAAAGGCGTCGAGGGAATGATCTGTGGACAAAAGAATAGATTGGCATTGGGAGATGGAACAAAAGAGAGATTAATTGGACGGGTCTTGTGGGCAGCTGCCGACCAGCACTAGGATTGATAAATTAGGGAGATGGTAGGCGCTTTAAATTAGGAGCGCAGCTACAGCAGAATAGGTTGAATCCCCCATGGCCTCCCATCAGCAAATGCCTATTTTTCTTTTAATTATAGGTTATTTTCACAGTAGGTATAGCAATGACCAATCGGCGAGAAAATATGACGATTACAAACGACTTACATAAACACCTCGTCAATTTTAACACCCCACACCACTAGATTAAAACCTTGACAACTCCATTGGTAGAAATTGTCATTTACATAGAAATGCCTTAACTCAGTATTAGAACAAATTAGCCGACGAAGACGAGCATTAGGTACCTGCATTTTAACAAAACGATGGAACACATATATTGTAATCCCCAACGTTGTGATGTAAACGTGACTGACGATATCGTCTATTCGACGAAACCTGGTCGTAATTGAATCAATTTTCTCAGGAACCTAAAAAAGTTTTTGTGCGTTTTAACGTGAAATTCCACGAATTTGAGCCCTATACCTTAGGATGCGTGGGATTTTTCAAATTGGATAGTGAGAAGATAAAGGGGAGAAAGAGAGGCGGTTTTGCACCATTATATAAGACGCCTTGAGCAGTCGCCCAGCCTGCGTAAACTGAAACACTCCAAAAAAGAAAAGAGGTGAGAAAAAAAACTCCCCCAGCAAGCCGTATTTATTTGAACTCGCCTCTTCCGAACTCAATCCACAACGTCATAAAACTGGGAACGTGAAAAGTTCCCAGCTATACGAGCATCCAATTCGAAATTCTGCTTGCGTGCAGTAGATTCCTGTACTACGCAGTGTTTAAACGACAATGAGATAACCACAGTTTCCATTTTAACCTCTCCTTTCCATACCTTGCCCTAGATTTCATAAGCGGTGGCAAAAATCGCAGTTTCTGCAACACATAGTGCGGTTTTCGGCCTCTCAACCTTCGCCTTCTCACTCTCTGATATTGTCGAGCAGATCTTTGTGATTCGATGTTTTTATGAGAACCTTGAATCGATGCCTCCGGCAGCAGGACGTGGCTTCCGTTTTTGCCCATTGTATCAACCTCATAACTGAACGACATGGGCACGCACGCCGATGGACCGCGAGACAGGAAACCGGGCCGCAAAGAAATGTGCCCGCATTCGGAGTAATGTGAACAATTGGATTGGGAGTTTTATGGAGGAGATGAGGGATGAAACCGCGCTCGGGAAAACGTCTTTTTCTAAAAGGCTACTAACAGTCAAAAGAACCAATGGAACTGAAGAAAAGATTACACAATGTTTCATTTGGAGCGCTGTAATTAAGTATCTTAGTGACGAGAAATATCAGGAAAACTTTGAAACGCGGCCATGGCAAAAAATGGAAAATGATTAAATGGGTGGGAAATTGAACGGCAGAGAAGGAAGACGTTCTGGTGGAGAACATATGTAAGGAGTTTTATGAAAGTTGCATGAAAAACGAAAGTGAATAGAATCGGGTATATTTATAAGAGAGGACTGATCGCGGAAAAGAATAATAGGAGTCAAGGTTACGGGAAAGTGAGGGAGAGGAAAGAGAACACATAATAATTTGATGACGGATCTAAGGACAAGAATTAAGAAGAGTTAAAGGAAGCAGTGGAGGAACGGAAAGCACAGAGAGAACTGTTAAGCCCTTCCTGAGATTCGCCACTTGATGACGAACATTCTCGAAAGCTAGCCAAATGTTTTGGTCGTTGAGGCAAGAGGGCAGGTATGGGCAGATTCGAGGCTTTCGAGATATGGAAGTGGATGTTGGAGAAATTGAAATGGACGGAAAGGAAAATGAACAAAGAGGTTGAGGTTCCGGATATGGTAGGGTTGTGAGAAGGTTGTTTTGGTAAAATCCAAAGAAGGCAGGAGAAGTGGATGCAGGGCGTACTCAGGATCGATGGATTGTTGAAGACTTTGAATGAAGAGGGATAAGCGAGACATGGAAATGTTATACAGATTGAACGAAATGAATGGATGCAGAAAGTGTTAGGAGTTGAAGAACTCTTCATTGTGATGTAGGACCGTACGGTGCTTAATGTCATTAGGCAGGCTCTAGAAGTGTAACCGTGGTCACTTTGGAGCCGGCTATGTACCCAACAAAACCTATCTTAACCGGTAGACTACAATTTATTATAAAAAACGTATGTTTATCAAAACTCATTAATTGGCCTAGAATCGCTAAAAAAATGTTCTACACAAATATAACATGTGATTTTCACTCGAGTTAACTCATGGGATATTATCATCGTGGCTTACCAATAGGAGGTTAAGGGAGTGGCACCTTTCCAATACATCTTGTTTTCGGCCTATCTCTTTCGCAGTTCCTATCGCTGACATCTTTCATCACCCGGGTCTTGTGATGCATCCCTGATGAATTCCTCTGTCGCTCTTCCCTTCTATGGTTCCCATTCCATTAATTCCTTCTGGCGATTTATCGTTTTTCAAATATATGGATTATGATTGGACATATCAAGCTTATGGATTTGGATTTTCAAACATATGGGTGCTAGATTCATATTCTGAAAAGAGAGTTGTTCTAAGTTGGAAAGTGAGAGGCTCTGACAATATTATGTTGCTTTTCTCAGTCTTTGACTTACACTTTCACGAGTCTTTTTCCAGACTGAGCACAGAACTCATTCGTTTTCGACCACAGCTCATGTTTTAAGGAGCATATCCATCGTGTTAAAAATTAATAATTTTTATTCAAGTGTAATTACGAAATAAATGAACGAGGACAATTGTTAAGTCCGAATTTCCGAAAGCCATTTATTCCTTCTCTTAAAATAATTAACCACAAACTGTCTTTTTCGTCATTTTCAAGGTAGCATGGCTGTGGCATTTCTCCAATTTAATTTTCACCTAAGTAAACCGCATACAAAATCTACCTCTTAATATGAAACATGAGTAAATTAAAAAAGTAAAATCACAGTTGCATTAAAAAAACTAGGTAACGTTACAACGTTAACGGCATCAGATGAGGATGGCAAGTTAGCAGGTTGTTGATCATTGTGTAAAACAGGCATGAGTTTGAAGGTCGACACAAATAAATCATATGCATACTTGATTAAACCTGTGTTCATTAATACCGCGGAGCGAAGGTTCTTTTATTTAAAAAGATTAATGGGCTGACAGCGGAGGTGAAATACTCATTTGTAAAAATGAATAAATTAACACTAATAACCCATAACCATTGAAAGTGAATGTCAATACCAATGGCAATGCATTTTTTATTCTAAAATATTATAAAACATCTATCATTTCTTTATTTTAATTTTTTTTAATTAATGGTTTTCTAAGATAATTGGTATCAAGTTGCTGGAAGATATTTTCACTAATTTTTCCAAAGTTCTACGAAAATTATCAACAATCCTGAGAAACCCTTAAATTCAACTAGTCATTCCTTACTAGGAAGCAGGCCCAAATAAAGAAATTAACATTTTAAAATAATAATTTTTTATAATGAGCATAAAGAGGTCTACACATTCGGTTTAGTTTTCAAAAAGTGGCGTTTAACTCTAACCTCTCATCTCAAGGCTAAGACTTAAAATTTCCATCTTAATTTTTCTTTTCTTTAAAAAGAATTGTGCTTTTTCTATTAGAGATTATATTATTTCGCAAATCTTTAACAAAAAGTTTTTTTATCGGTGAATCCTTGCGGCAGTAATAATTATTTTTTTTCAAATTACTCCTGCATCGCACTATGATAAGCCGAACCAGCGACGTTGGTGGATTTTTTTATGCAACACATCTGCAGGCCGGAGGCCGAGGCCCGAATATCATATTGGCCATTCATTACGTTACTATTTTTTGGCGTTTATTTGAGTTTACGAAACCGGATTTCTTCACACTTCCAAGCAATTACGAAATAAAAGTAACTTTTATTGTTTTCACTTTTCGGCAATTAGCCTCGTATTATTGAGGACTACTTTCAGCATAATCTGACCGACGAAATTTGTAGAACAAGGTGAACAGTGCTATGGCAAAAAATATGGGCTCACAAAATGATTTTTACAGCCGTCTTTGGGCAAATCGCTACAGTCTGAAGAATGAAAATATTCTTCAATCCATTTTGATTTTAATCAGCTCTACCTACCCACGCTAAATTACTAATATATTTTTGTGAGTAAACGAAAATTGTGCACTATATACACACACATGCTATCCAATGATTTTCTATGTACCAAAGTACTGACACATTAAATTCCCAAGGAATGATGCGTGCCAATCTCTGAAAGTAATTACTAATAAATGGCCACTGGGACAAATTCAATCCTGGGGATATAACAGATGAACTTTGGTGACCTAGTGATTTAATTGACAGTTTATTTATGCACCTACTTATATTCCTTACGATTCCTTAATGCCAGATGGATGATTAATGTTGTGAAAATGTATATTCGAAACTCAAATGGGCGGATTAATGATTTGCGTTAACGTCTCAAGGATTTATTAATAAATATGATAAAGGAGTCCACCTTTCAACTGAAAGGTCGCAATTTCGAGCTCTGCTCTTGGGATGAATTTTGAGTGAACTCTGGTGGTTTTTCCCCTAGTTGAACTAGCAGAGGAGGCAATATTGACTTTAAAGAACTCCGGAGAAAAAAAAAGAGAAAGAAAAAAAATCCAACTCCACAATCATGTCAACTTATCCTTTGAGGCTCGTTAAATGAAGCCTGGTGAGCTCTTGCAACCTTGTTATGACCAAACAAAAAAAAGGTAGAAGGAAGAACTCCTAGGGCATGCAATTACATTTAGACGCCAAACGTCCAAGCATGCGTTAGCTAAGGCAAGCGTCAAAAGGCACGCGTTGATTAATAAGTAATTTTAACTCCAGCTTGGGGTAAAAGCACACGGGACTGCTACACAGCAACCGCACGCCCTGCGGTTGCTTACGGGAAATTATTTCATCACCAGGGACAACCACGGCAAGCGGATCCTCATCAGTTATTCTTTTTGGGGGGGGGGGGGGGGGGG
>LYUA01001774.1:13261-27101 GCA_002093875.1 Calopteryx splendens | reverse complement strand
ATATATATATATATATATATATATATATATACACAGAGGTACATACATACACTCATTTTCCTTTGATAGCAGAATAATGTTTCTTTAGACAGACTTACTATAATACTTCTTTTGTTAGGTATCCTCCCAACCTGGAAACATGATCTATTTATCAACATTTCGTGACACGCAATTTTTGATTGAGCGTAGACATTTTTGCAATGCAATATATAATACAATATTCCCCACGGAGTACCTTGCTCGATGACATTCCAATAAAGAGAAATTGCAGCGGTTTCTTGATTGCCTACGGCCAATCACGAATTATCAATTAATTTTATTTGCTCGGACGTGCTCACTGGAGTAACCTTCCGAACATGCGCCAAAATCGCAGTAGCAAGTCTTAGATGAATACTCCGCGGTTCTAAATGGGACGTCACCGCTGAGAGAAATTAACTTGATAGAACTTCCTTTTTCAACGATTACACTGCTGATCCAGTTCATCGATATCAGCAATAGAGACTAAGTTACACCTTTTCCTTTGTGGAAACAATTGAATGGTTAATAATATATTAATGAAGCCATGAAGCAGGAAGGCTAAGGGGTAGGAAACCATTTTTTTCACTAAGCTTGGGGATATCCGATGTAGTCCATCAGATTTATTTTAAAACCGCTGGTTCTAACCGGACAAAAACGTTAAACATGCATAAATTATTCCTTTCATGAAAGTCTTTCACTCTTTTTCCGCTGCGAGTTGACCATATTTTTTTCTGAGGTATTGTAAGCCCAAATATCTTGTGTTTGGATAAAAAAATAGCCTGGTTGTCTACCGGTTACTGCTACCGGCGTCCATAGGTTTCCTATGGACACTACGGGATACCAATCTCCAAGCGAATAACACGAAGACTCTCAACAGCCTACACTAAAATAGCCCATTCTTAAGTCCACTTACTTTCTGCCACTCTTCATTCCACTCAACTCGCCTGATCTTTTCCTACCGCTAAATATTTTACCATAATTGCTTAACATTCTCCCCTCTTTCACTGTCTTCAACAAATCATTACCATTCATTACGAGCCCTGCCTTTATTGAATTTCCTCCAATAGACTTCTCTCCTTCCCTTCAACCGTTCCCAAAACTTCTTCGTTCGTTTCCTTTCCATCCATTTCACTTTTTCCACCTTTCTCCACACCCACGTCTCAACAGCCTCCAGCCTACTTCTCGTACTTCTGCGCCTTCTGCGTGAAGTTTCCGAGCCATACAAAACCACATAAAACGTAAATAGCTTTCTGTTTATTTTAAAGTCACAATCCCTGGCATTTTTTCTGTCCGAATAAAAAGCTTACAGCATTCGTGTCTAACGTGTATCACAATGATTTATCACATAGAATTCGTCTGGGGCCCAGAAAGTGGATGCCGCCAGCGTAGAAATGCTGATGTTAAGTTTTGGCGTTGGAAGTAGTTTTCTTACTACGTTCCTGGATTTCTTAGGGGATGCTATATTGTTCACCTCTGTGTTGGGTACACTAATTTTTGTATTTTAAATACTTTTATGAAGTGATTATTAAAGAATCATTTCTCCCAACTTATGCGACAATATTGTAAGGTCACGCGTCATGATGAACAATTTGATAAACATTGTTCCATATTGTGCGAACACCTCAAGTAACAGGAGAGTGAAAGTCAAAAGAAACTCGTTTCTAAAATATGAAAACCTAATACCTCTTATTATTTTTTAAATAGAATTAAACCAATGAAATATTTCTTTCTATACCACTTTGTATACTAATATCTAGTACCAAATTAGGAAAGGTGATACTGAATGATAAAGATTTGGACAGAAATTCAAATGCAAACAAACATTATATTGTAGCAAAGATCAATACACTGTGATTTAAGAACACGGAATAAGTCTTGACTATCCTCAAAATGCACTATTTTCTAAAAAGAGAAATAATAGTTTCTTTAGAAACGAACGCATTGGTTTTACGAAAGCCAAATGTCATTTGTATAGAATACCTGAAATGCGTTCACCGCATTTACTCCCGATTGGACCCACGATTACCTTTTCAAGGTTTGGCCACATTTCGAGCGTTATTGCTGACAACCGTCAGGTACCTTGACGGCATTGGAAGTGCCTAACCTCGTGGTCTCCTGGTAAATTCTTAGATCGAATATATATATACCTACCTATATCCCGAATGCAACCATGGACGATGTTCCACGCCCGTAAAAAACGCCACAGACTCCAGTAAGGTCAATGTCTCTCCCCTCTTATCTCACTTCTATTACTTCACCTTAGTCGCATGCAAAAGGTAACGGTCGTCGGGCTACGGCGGAGAATAAATTGGTTTGCCCCCCCCCCCCGTCCCCCCCGTCCCTCGCCCCACGCACAAAAGTTATGAATCCGAGTCGCTCGATTTCCCAAAACCATGGAATGGGACGTAATACAATATACCGCCCATTCTTGTCACATTATTTTGCGGTAACGGTCTCGCCGCAATGTATTTAATGGTTTCTCCTTCTTGCCAAAGATACCCTTCGAAGACTCTGGATCAGGGTCAGCTCCCGATAGCAGGAAGGACAAATAACCCAGACGTGATGAAGAAAAAAAACAGCATACGAACCGAAAAAATAAATAGTTGTCTAAATCCAATACCGTTGTTTATTATGCAATGACAATCACTCACTCACTCACTTCACTCACATACCTGTTCCTGACCTGCTGCTCCAAAGATCTTATGATACATACCTCAGGGCTATACATAGATTATTGATAATTACCCCCTCCCCCCTAGATTACGTGAACACTCAAAAAAATATTACACTTTAAAACTGGTCTCACGGGTAAAGATTTTTCACTTTAAAGATGGTGAAAATAAAATAGGTATGGACAGCATTTTACAAAAATTTCATTCGATAACTTTTAGTACCATTGAGTAAAATAAAATTGTAAACGCTTGTGGGCTTACATTATGGAAATGAATTATGCGAGGATACATATGCGAAAAATTCACAACGCGAAAATCATTCGCCGGACCAGGGACTCGAACCTGTATCCCTCAATTTCCGACCGAGTACATCAGCTAGTTAAGCTACCCAGTGTGACTCCGCTAAAGTTACTTTCATTATGCGAGGGTTATTCAATAAATAGCTATCATACGTTTTTTTATCAGCATAACTATACTCGTTCTCCAAAATTCGATAGGTAGTCCTCCAAGTACCAACTCACCATTGGAAGTAATGCATCTGTCCCACCCTGTTTTCCAGTCTCCGAAGACATGCCGGAAGCCATTTTTTGATCGGTCCATCAAAATTTCCTCAGCAGCCTTCACCGCTGCTTCTGATGATGAAATGATCTTTCCACGAAAGTGTTCCTTCACGTTGGGGGAAAAGGGAAAATTCACACAAGGTTCATTAATTACAACTGCGAACAATCCTGCGCGCGAACATCCTTTTGTTAGGGTAGGCATGGGCAGTCTCGGAACCCACCGAGCACAAACGCGTCTCATATGCAATTTTTCAGTCGCCAACTTGTGGGTGACACACAATGAAATGTTCAATATTGGTTATAGTGCTTTTAACGTCATTCGACCACGTTCTCTCACAATGGTAGCAGCGGAGTAGATGTTTTCTTCTGTCAGAGGAATGACTGGAGCTCCCGGTCTACCTTCCTTCGAAAAAGATTGTCTCCCCTCTTTAAACATATTTAACCGTCTTCTAGGTGCGCTATAGGGATGAAAAGACTCCTGTTGCATTACATTGACCTCGGCAGACGACGACTGACAGTCCCTCGACATGAATATGCCTGCTCTTTATTATTTTTTTATAAATTACCTTCTCCCGATAATATATGAATTGAATGATGAAGTGCCAAGTACTCTGTTGTTCATTCATGAAAAGCCTCTTCCTGGTCTCGGTCAGAGCGAGAATGATTAAAGGGGCGTCGCTAATTAATAATTCCCCTTTAGATTTCCCGAACAAGAGAAATCACACTTTAAATCTCGCCTCTCGTGTTGAGGTTTCCGAATTCAATGGTGATAAATTCACGGATTGTAGGTAGGTAGGTGTTGAATGAATTTACGACTAGTATTATTCCATAAATGACATCAGCATACACGGCAGAAAAATGTTCTGGTAAATTGCGATAACCTACGTTCGTCCACAGTTCACCGCGCGAGCAATGAGCGATAAATCGGTTAAAAGGTAAACGATATGCCGACACGCTAAAATGAGAGTTAGGTTTCGAAAAATCTTGAAAACTGTTGAAATTACGACCAGTTCAAAATCACCTACTGTTTTCCTGCTCTAAGCAATTGTGACATTTAATTCCTCGTGAACGACTCAAAAAACGGTAACGGAATATATACACCATAGAAAGGCCAAATGATTCCTAAAATTAAAAAATAAAATTATCTAAAAAACTAAAAAAAATACCTAAATTTTTAATATAAAATTACTTTACAGATTTCGTTTGTTTACTGTGCCCCGCGAATACTTCGACTAGAGCTGGGGACGATACCTTGTTTGAAATGTATGCATTTAAAATTAATTAAAAGACACCTCCAAAATACCTTGAAAACTGACAAAATGGCGACCACATCAAAATCACCAAAGATGTTCACCATCCAAATCATTAAATTTCTTGTTAGCCACAAACAAATGCTCTGTAGAAAACTCTAATGATGCCCGAAAATAGGCACAGATAAATTTTGCAAGAAAAATATAAAACAAACTAATGTTCAACTAAATACGTATTTCATAAAATTTCAACTTACCCACGTGAAGTTTCACGAAAAAAATTGCGATTCAGTGGATCAGCTTGAACCCTCCCGTCCTCGTATTTATTTTTTTTCTGGTTATGACATAAATTTATATGAAATGTCTTATACTACGATATCGTTCATTCACAAACTGTCTCGGGAAGCCCGTGCCCTCCCCTACTCCTAACCTCGATTTAAATGCGACCACCGAGCCGACGGTTGAGATATGACGCGGGAAACAGATGAGGGACATTCTGGACGGCTGTGGGTGAGTTGGGCCGAGGTTGGGACGCGGGGCCTGTCAGCGATCGTGAATGGTTATCGTCCCGAGCGTCCAGGGCAGGATCAAGCGATTCGGGGTCGGGCCGCTGAGACCCCAAAAAAGATGGAGGAATTACCCCCCGGACCTCCCGCCGCAGCCGTGCGGGCAATAACTTCCCTCGCGCACGGTCGTGATCTCCTTCACCCAATTCTCCCTCCTCCCCTCTCGCTCGGTTTAGCTTTTTCCCCCGAGACATCGCTTTTATTAGCTCGTGAATTTCGACTCCCGTTGAAAGTAAATGTTTTCCGAGTTCCCAGAATCATTCGCGGGACAGTTTAATGAATTTCGCGAGACGCTTTGCCCGACGCGGACGACGGCATTGAATTTCGGGTGGCGCGAAGTGTCCATGCCGAAGCTCTTAAAAGGGTGACTAGGGTAAAACAAAGGAGATCGGGGTTACGGCCATCCATGTTGGTCATGGGACAAAAGTATGCTCATTTCTAACTACCCTTCCGTCCTCTCTCTCTCTCTCTTGTGCCTTCTCCTTTTTCTTATTTTACGCTTGGTTTCTTTTTCCAACCTCGGCTCCGCGGATACAGCATCTGTTCTTCGAATAGCAAGTCCATGATTTTTTTATTCCCTTCGAGAGTTATCGCCAACCTGGGATACACATCTTTCCATTTCTATGGCTGGAAATTAAGGGTATACCAATGTTTCGAGCCATAATTGAACTTCATAAACGACTAATGTCTCAAGTGCATTAATAATCGTGATAACACTATAAGAATGCGTATGAGGACAAAACAATATTGTGAGGTGCTGGGGAAAAATATGATAATGTACCGACTCGCCCATAAGTAGGTCACTATTGTGTTAAATGTGGCTTCGCTAAATACAGCTCTGGCAAAATTTATGAGACCGAATTTTATGCTGGATATTTTGTTTGTGATCGTTTGTATCGAAATTCATTCTATCTGCGTCATAAAGGTCGCCAACAATAATGGACACCAGCGTTGGTGACTCAGTAGTTAAATTAGTATCGATTTCAGACCTTGACAAGGCCAAAGTTTCGGAAAATGATAACCCAAGAAACAACATGTTTTTCTTAATCACGAAAATACACACAACGGTATGCACACAACAAATTGTTAACCAAGAATACCAACGGTTTTTCATTACCTACAATAAATTTCTGTCATTTCTTACAATTAATAAAAGATCAGTTAAAATTGGTGCTAAGGCGGTCTAATTAATGGCCTAGGCGTAGGAAAAAAGTTGATAAACTAATTATGAGCTATCATCATCATCAGCGTTTCAATTCTAAAATTGATTGGTTGCCAGTAGCCCTCCACTCTTCCCAATTCAAAACTAATTCTCTTACGCCCCGATAACTTTTCTGTTTAATATCCTTCTTCATTTGCCACCGTTTTTGTCCTTTGGTCTTCCTCGTGGAACCTTCCCTTCAATTCTCCCTTCTATGAGTTTTTCTAACTGATCCATTATGCCTTAAGATGCGTCCAATTCATATGGTTCTCCATATGTAGGGTTCTCCATATTGTCTTTTTCTCTCCTACATACTTCTTCGCTCCTCCTTTCACCTGTCCATTTCATCTTCAGCATTCGCCTCCGGCACCAAGTTTCAAAGTCTTCCATTATTTGCTTGGCCATTTTTTCCAATAATCCATGCTTATCATCCATAGAATCCTACTAGCTCCAAACGAACGCATTGGCGTAATGTTTCCTTGATTGAAACTGCATGCCCTTCATGTTGAGCTAAGCCTTTAAATGTACAATCTGATGCCTACTTAAACACATAGTCCGGCGGAGGCGTGTGTTGTGTTTAAATAAATAAGTGGCAAGTACCATAGGAGCTCATCAATAATTTTATACCACGAACAAGTAAATGTGATTGTTAGCCCTTGAAAAACTCTTCATTCAAATTTACTGAATCGGCGCTGCACTGTAAAATGTAGCTGCATATCAACCGCGATAGTCAATTCATGGGCTGTAACTCCTTAATTAGGGCGTTAATCTGGCGCAGTTATCGGCCGGAGCTAATGATGATCGAACTCTTAATTCCTATCGAGAATGGCTCCAACTCGAGGTTGTGTGGACCACTTCTTTGAGGCCATTGCCTCCGATTTGGATAAATGCCTTCCGATCTACACCTCCATTAACTTTCGTTCCAGTGGACGCGCTCTTGAAAAAAGGAAACGCGATAGGAAAAAAAATTATGGAACCAATTTGACCTTCCATCATGCCTCTAGAAACTTTTCTTTCCCTCCGAGGTGGGGATAAAAACGCCTAGACGTGCACCACCGTGACATAACCGCCAACGACAATGGTCTCCGAAAATTGGGACGAAGGAATTGCATAACGTGGAGAGAGGATTTTGTGTTTTTTTCCAGGAACTATTCAGAACGTAGCTCCACGACGACATTCACGAACGGCGTTCAGGTCAAGAAACAGGTGCGACGGCGAAAATACACGTATCTGAGATTTCCATGAAAGCGGGGAGTCGTGCCTCCCCATAAAAGGACTCTTGTTTTGGTAATCGCAATTCTCCTTCAAAGGCATCGATAGTTTTACAACGATTATGCGTGGGCATATACGCGCGAAAACTTGCGAATAAGGAGAGCTGTTGCTAGAACTGTTTTATCGCTTTCTCTTGACTGCTAACGCAAGTTTGAATTATACTGTGTTGCTCAGTACCAAACGTATTGCCGAGGAGTTGAATTCGAATCCCAATGGCAACGTAGATGCTTACAGTTATTTCCGAGCATCTGTAGTTATGGTTATTGTAGCGGTAGCCGTTGATAATTATGTGAGCCAACGGCTAAGGTCATTGTTCGCCAAGCATATCATTATAAATAAATAAATAAATATATACATATATGGGGAAGGAAAATTATTTTTGTTCGATTTCAAAACTCAGTGATAATTCCAAGGGCCACAATAGCATGTTGAAAACGTTTCTTCATTAATCCGAAAGATTAATGCACCATTATGAAAATTCACACTTCAATGTTAATTGTTTTGTTATATAACGGTAGTAATGGTGTAAAAACACACCGAAACCATTATTATCATAAAAGAACCAATCATTTTCATGTAAAAATTGTAAAAAAAAGATTCATTCATAGGTGAAGGTCGCATAAAACCTTTCACCTTTGCCTTCAAGATGGGGATAAGGTTGTAAAGACCCGCACCGCAGCGACGAGAACTAGTCACCTTCTAACATCTTCATTGATCTCCAGACTTTGTCTATTTGAAAAACTAGGTCAGGTGTTCTATTGTTCCCGTGGAATTGCGTTCATCAATTCATTGCGTTTACTCTTTCCATCGTTAAGAGGATGTTTTCCATATCAACTGACGCCTCGAGTGGAGATCACTTCGAGTGCATTCGATACTAGGTTCGCAAGGGGTTCGTGGAAGGGGTCCTTATGCACGGTGCATCGTCAAAATATACCTATAAATAAGATTAACTGATTCCGACGCCGGGTTTCTCTCCATTCCTTCCCCACTTCCCTTAAACAACACCTAATTTAACACTTACTCCAAAAGTGCAAGTGGCCCAAGCGTTTGATCGCCTTCGCTTGAAACTAATATCGAATAATCTAAAAATGCTCCGTGGTATTAAAGCTTATTTCGCGCTTAAATAAACATATTTCGCGCTTTTCGCGGCGGTCTCAATTTAACTTGCAACAAAAATGTAATGCGTGACAAAACTGAACCAAAACGTGTTTCTCGTATATTTTAGAAAAATAAATCACTCTCGGTTATCTCGGTTTACATTTTTTTCAATTCGATCAATTACACAAATGGCGACATCAATATAGATTTAACACATCTATTAAGGGTTCCCTTCGTTTCAAAACGGGAGCTTAAGATATTCTGCTTCAGTATGTAACACACTGTCAACCGATAGTTAGTAGTGTACCTGTTAATCTGCCTACAAGCTTACCACCGACTTATTAAGGATTATAAAATAAGTATTCATTTTGCGGCAGTAGACAGCGTTCGCACCGATCATCGGCTATCCATCGATTTTAGTTGCACCATTAAATACATATTCTTGACAACAAGAGGAGCTACAAAATAACGTTCGTGATTACAACTTGACCATTCAGGCAGGAAATGTTGAAAATATATACCGTTGATTGAATTTTATTTTTGTTTTCATAAAAGTATGCATTTTACCAAGCATTATTTTTTCAGTTATTTATTTTAACATATAAATGTTTCCGCGAATGTTTCTGAAGAAATCATTACAAAGATTCATGTAAGCACTTTCATGCCTCTTAAACGTGCTGCTATGCCACAGTATCTTTGTGCCTGACCACAATTATGAGCATGGTAAATCCTACCCGGAGGGATTCTTGTAACTCGATTAGAAATTTTAAACGACGCTCTTAAATTGTGTACAAAAACCTTGATGCGTAACTCATAAATTGGCTCAAACGTTGTATTTCAAGTAGGTAAATCAGAGTTTTTAAATGCCACCTCACCAGCAAACTTTATGAATGTTTCAATAGTAAAAAATAGCCCAGAGTTTTTTTTTAGACAGCTGGGTGGATCTGGAGGAGTGAATGGATACTACGATCGGTTCATTGAAGTCTTCTGAGCGAGAGAAAGAGCGATTATACAGATTACAGGATGTCCAGCAAAAAATAATGCATTCTAATCTCAACTTATTGCTACGTGTTCAAGTTCGAAACTTAGCATTTTTTTTAAATCCCCAAGTATTTTCTAAATGTATTTTAATGTTTTTTCTTAACTAATAACCGAACATTCTGCAATAGTAAATTTTTACCGTGACCGATCATGCATTGATTAAATGTGAACCTTAAGGATGTACAATTACAGAGTTGCAATATAAAATGAGGATTAAGACAGTATGCATATAACTTTCCCTTTCGTATTTTTCCACCGCCGGATAAAAAAATATTAATTCACCCCAAATCGACAATATTTTACTCGATCCTATGCATTTTCAAATTATTAAAATATTTTCCCACAGCTGGTTTTTTCCCCGATTAGCAAGAATGAAAAAAAAGACGACCACCTCATTGGGTGGATTGAAAAAAGAAATCGAAACCTGTAGAATCGAATGGAAATAGTCAGTTTCCCTAACGGGAATATCGCTAGACAGAAACTTGATCGATTCACTTCGTTTTTCCTTTCAAAGATGTGGAACTTTAGAAAAGTCGCAAAAAATACATGGTATGGGCAGGATATGAGTCTTTTTTCTATCAAAAAATATTACGCGGATGATACACGAATCGCTAATAGAGCGCATGACTGATGAAATTGATAAAAACGTAACATCAGGGTCAAAGAAAAGGTTTCTTTCGTTTTCCCCGTTTAAAAAATACTCCTAACTCTTGTTCCAATAATCTTTACCCAAGAAAGATGGATGGTTGAGAAATTATACATAACATTCGGTATGAAGGTTATAGTGCGGTCATTTCTTAAAATCACTTTGAGTTACATCAAACGTTTTTTTATTGATGGCATTGTACCATTTAATAAAGGTTTAGATGGATACAGTGACTAACCACGGATACACTTCTTAGCCCAGTACTAAACGCCGTAATTCCCTACACGACAATAAACCATTCTTGCACACCGCATGTACTTTCCGCCTCCCTTCATTCCGTCCAACACGCATAATCTTGTCCACCCTCTGTCTCCGTTTCCCAACATTCTCCCCTCTATCACAGTCTCCAACAATACATTGCCGCTCAGAGTACGCCGTGCATCCACATTTCCTGTCGTCTTTAGATTTCTCCCAAGAGCCTTCTCTCCTCCCCTAACACGCTCAGAATTTCTTCGTTCGTTTTTTCTTTCGATCCACTTCACTTTTTCCATCCTCCTCCACACCCACATTTCAAAATCAACCTGCTTGCCCTCCATTCTCAATGACTAAGCTTCGGAGCCATACAAAACCATGTTCCATATTAAGAGATCTTGACTCATATCCCCTGTCATCGACTCCCTACTCTGTCTAAAAGATTCTTAATAAAACGCAATTCCTCTCTTAATGCTCCTACTTTGTTTGCTCACCTTCGTCGATTACAATTTCTGAATAGGTAAACTGTTCTACCCTCTACAGTTTAAAACCTTTAATTTTAAATGCTTAACCTAGTCTTCCAATTTCCTGAAGACCTCATAAGCATCGTTTCCTTTCCGTTGATCATCGTATCACTTACGCATCACACTGGTTCTAAATCTTCTTAATAAAAAGAGTACTCGAAAAGAATTTTAAGTGTCTATAAAACAATAATAAAACAAAGCGTAGAAAGAGTGGAAATTTCCACACTGAAATAAAGAAAAAAATCGGCCGAGTAATATGGTTTTAAGGGCGAAGTTTCAAACATCATTTAACTGATGAGATTCTCAAGATAGAGGAAAAATAACTGATATCTTGATGATAATAATAATTATAATTATTTACTTAATAACAAAAATGGAGAGAATGCATTAGATGAGAGGGAACATCTCAATTATTTGAGCAGTACCTTTGAAAAAAAGGAGCACACATTCTATCACTTCTTTAGAAGTAAAAGCATTAGAATCATAGTGCCAGCGAAAAAAGGTTTTACAAAGAGGAAGGCACTAGAGACAGGGTCTCTCAAGCACAGACGCGAAGAAAAGATTAATGTGGACTTTGATAGAGGGGAGGACGTCGTATGGTTCCGAAGTCTGTTTGAGGAAAGTGCATGAGCGTAGGAGGGCTTTGAGATATTGAGGTGAAGAAGGATCGAGAAAATAAGATGGATGGAAAGGAAACTAAGCGATGCAATGGCATGTTGTCCGTGACATGGCCATGATAGAAAGGAGAATAATGGGTGGACCCAGAAAAGAGCTGACAGGTATTTTCAATGGGATGAAGGCTGTGAAAGTATGTCGACCCGAAGAATGAAATGATGCAAGGCGAAAAGTATTTCCGATTTCCGGGGCTTTAGAAATCTCAAGTTTTATTGGAGACCACCAAGTTGTGGGATACATTTCATGGTCCATCTACCCCTATCCACAGTTGGTACACTTTTAATAATTGCGTGTAATTTGCACAATATTCTTTGTGGAATTCGCTTAAGAGTTTTATTTTCTTTAAATGGTTGAAGTAATGGTAATTAGCAAATTAAAACAGCAGCAACTATATACAGATATACTTGGTAGGGTACCCCCCTGTGCACATTTTTACAATTACTACCTTGCTTAGGGGTCAGGGGCAGAGAGGTAAGAGGTCTTTATTTCCCCAATACCCATTTCTATTAAACCCTATTTTATGTAATTGTTAAATGGGCTAAAATATGCATAAAATCATTTGTACTGAAGCTTTTTGCATGCATCACAGCCTGATGATACTCAATATTTCATAGATAATACAAGTCAGTAATCCCACAGTCCCTAAAATCAGGAAATAATCATTGGCGTCTTTCCATAAAAAAATTGCAGTTACACTGAATATTTGGATCCAAGTATATTCCTTAAATTTATAGGAACAAGCAAAGGGGTGTGTTAAAAAGAAAATGGAGGAGTTTAGCAATAGTATGGTCATGATTCTGATAGCGGCGCAGCATAGAACCAGAAGACACCTGATAAATGCCAATGTCTGATAGTAGGCATGACACAATAATAAGTACCAAAAGTAAACACCTTGAATGGTGATGGAGGGCGGGGGGTCAACACTGGTGAAAATTATGCCTGAAAGCCTTCCATACTTGTGACTGAGTGTAATGTTCCTTTGCTGCATTTTCAGGAAATAATTGAGAGAATTATAATGTAATTGCTGCAGTAATACTTTTAAAGCATACTAATAAAGCCTCACATTATAATCGACACCAAAAAACTTTTTAAGGAAAATTTCCTAATTAATAGGTAATTTTAACTAGGTAATTAACAATAGGGATAATAATGCATCAATTTTATCCCCAAGTTGGCATCTTTTAAATATTCAAATAGTGCATTACGTATCACAGTTTAGTGTTCAATGTCATTCTGAGGAACTAATGTGGTCCATTTTTCTTAATTCAACATGAAAGACCATCTTCCAGGAGAATGAATATTCAACCGCCGACAGTAAATAAAGAGGGTTTTGATTATTCAAATATTCAATCATTCACCTGATGATTTAAATATTCAAAAATAAAAAAGTGAATCTCACACCGAGTGCTAAGGCCATATGGAAAATTGCTTTTAATGCCAAAAGTAATGACTCTCCCTGTTCCCTGACTATTTGGCTATTGTTTTAAGTTTTATAGTTTCAAATAAGATATTGGAATACCCTGCACAAGTAGCTTAGAAAACAAAATGGAGAAAGGGTTATTATAGGAAAATGAAACAAGGAAAATAAATACCATATGGGTTAAGTTCACATTTAGATATCATGGATTTATTAAAACATAATTGAAAAGGAAATAGAGAGAAAGATCATGGGAGGGAGACCAAGAGAAAAATTCAATTTCAATTCAAAGGTAATCTACTCATTAATGATAGGTTTTAGATGGTCCATAAAAAAAACTATTATGTACTACATACTTCCTCTTGTTTGTCCTTCATTTTTCCTTCATAAGTTCTCTCTACTGTTTACCTGTCTTAATATTGCCCTGAGGACCTTTTCTTAGTACCTAGCCTGTTTGTGCTATTGCATAACCTTATTTCCATGATTCTCAGTACTATCCTAGCTGCAAGGCAAATCATCTCATTAATCAACCTGAAGGTCAGTTTGGTAGGTTTGGGAAGAGCTCACCCAGTACTAAGCCCAACGGGGTGTGTAATTTACACATCAGGGTAGGGTGGCCAGTTCCTTTCCCTGTACCGCCTGTGATTT
>LYUA01001773.1:95005-105980 GCA_002093875.1 Calopteryx splendens | reverse complement strand
GCAACGAAACCTAGGTCGTATTAAATATATTAATGTGGAATTATAAAGTGTTTTGTCTCATTAAATCATGAAGCAGTTCCACAAAGTCACGCCGGAAACTATTTCCTAAATCCTGCAGTACCTTAAATATTACTTAAGAAGTGGCAAATCCATTTATCAACTACCCGTATAGTTCTTGTAAATCTTTGTCAAAGTACAAAACATCCTAGTTAGAATAACTGTCTGCACGTGGCCATAGGGGTCAGTGTAGTGTTAAAGAAAAGTATTTTCCATTCCCTCACGGACAAGAGCCCGATGCGCAGGCAGGTGGGTCTGTATTGGACCTGTTGAAGAAGTATTACGTGGTGCTCGCGTGATATATCTTGGGTCCTTGTGCTATTAGGGATGGATGGGATCACCGCAGGACTGATGTAAAAGTCCGTACCCAAATGTTGGTTGAATGAAAATATTTTCATTCCTCGCCTTCGACTGTGTGTGTAGTGCTCGGAAATACTTTAAAAATAAACGTACACAAATGACCGAAAAACTTTCAGAGTATTATGATTTAAAGGATTTTTACCTTAAGCTTTAGCAGTGAAATTTGAATGGACGGAAAAGTAATGAATGGGGACGGTTTTCAATTTCTGTGGCTCGTTGATGCTCATTCATTCATTTAGATTTAATGCCTCGCTTTTGATCCGATTCTCGGGCAAGCCGGTTCTAACGTGTGCAGAACTTTCTTTCGTAAGGTCGTTAAAGGAGTCGAGGAGTTGGTCGCGGTTGCTGGATTGTTGATTCAATTCAATGGATATCCTGGATTTCCAGTGAGAAAAGCATTTAAAGCCTTGGAATTAAGTGTCAAGAAAATGCGCATTTTTTTTAATTCAGCGGCATAGAAAAAATCCTTTCTAATGCCTCTTTCTGACCAAATTCCTAGTTTTTTATTTATTTTTTGCTATAAGGGCGTTCTTTATTAGTGGAATTGTGTGTTAAGCATAGAGCGCAGGAAAGGCCTGGGCGTAAGCCGACATTAGTCTTACATAAAATCTCTCTTTGAATCCGGAAATCTGAGAATTTTCGGGTGCCACGGACTTACATGGCAATGGTTTCAAGAGATCGCAGTACTTACCATCCGGCGAGGGAGCTTTTGCTCTACTTTTTTCAATCCGCGAAAAATCGCCATTTCTCTGGAACAAAGTGCCAACTCCGGCCGATCCTTGAACCGAATTCTCCTCATATCTTTTTCGTCGCCATTTTCAACTCTTCGCGCGTCCACTTTTTCCAGCGTTATTTTGAGTAATCGAAGCTCCCGATGGAAAATCAATGCAAAAGGTCTGTTTCAGGGAAAAAAAGAAAACTTAACGTCCGACTCACAGAATATCAGAGTTTCATTATTCTCATAGTGCATAGTCATATTTTGAAAGTTTTCAAGTTCGCACTTGTTTCAGTTTCCCGTTATGATAGCATTTATCCATTTGCTCATCTATGCAGCCTCTTACTCAGGATATTGACGGAGTAGATGTGGAATTTAACTTTCGAAAATAAAAATAAGATAGAAAAATTAAAAATGATATTAATCTTTCCTTTCCAACCCTGCCTTTAAGTTTCCTGCAATTCATGCCAACATTTATATTGGTAATCTAAAATCGGACACTTCAACGTTGCTATTTCTAAAGAAAAGATGCTATTCTTGTATTTCTAAGAATAGTATTAATAAAGACCTGGACCTTGGAATTGTATGACTCCGAAATCTTTGCCTGACTATCCTCTTCGAAGAAATAGTAAGAGCGTTCCTTAGCTGTGGGCGTGTAGGAAAGTGAATAAAATACGTTGGAAGGAGAGAGAGAAGCAAAGCGTTAGAAATGGCAGGGGAATACCTAAGGGACGTTGTTCGGGAAAACACAGATCGTCAGAAAAGGTTATGGAGGAAATTTTGAGAGGTAGTGAGATTCCGAAGGCTGTGATGGAAGGGAAAAGGTTTGGAAGTCGGATTGAAGGGAGAAACAAGAGAAGGCGTTTTGAGAGCCATGAAGGAGAGTGTAGGAGGAGATGAAAAAGTGATGAGGGCAAAAGGATTTTAGGCTTTGCTGAAGTGTTTTAGACGCCCACAAAGATGCTGAATAGCTTTTAGGCTCCGTCCCTAAATGACCTTTAATAGGTAGAAGAAGTACAAAAATGATAAGTATAGGTAAACGGCTGAAATCAACCGTAAATATTTTTGACTTTCATAAAAAGCAGCCTACCCGCGCCGTTCGTCAATCACTTTTTTGTTAAACACACCGTCCTCTCATGCCTCATTAAAATGTACCTATATTTTGCTAATGATCCTCAACTGCTTTTAAAAACAACCTTTTTTACCTATAAGACTACTCAGCTTTATTAATTTGGTACTAATAGATATTAATATTATGCATTTTATTTTAATATACTTTTATAATACAAACGGTTAATTTAAATGCCAGCTGAGACGTGCAGGCTCCGCTGGATAAGTTTTAATGAAACGTGAGCTGCCAGAAACGCACTTCCCAAAAAGCATGCATCATATGAACTATTTGGCTTATCTTCACTTTAACGCTAGAACTACCGCTAGTATGCTCAGATTTTGCATTTTCTGTTCATAAGGCATTAAAAAATAAATTTTGTTAATTAATTATGGCTATCCAACTCCATTCTTTCACGCAAATTGATTTTGAATGCAGTAATAATTTGAAATTATTATGCTGGCCAGAACGCCATTCCAATTTCAAGTGACAAGATTCCAGACCACAGCGTTACTAGTATCTTTTTTAATACTTTTTTATTAATATTAATTAATTAAGATTAATATTTCCTCATGCTAATTTCATTTTTACACGTAACGGAATTTTTTGAAAAAAACATTACGCCGAATAGACCTTCCATGTGGACTGGGATACGCGTCAGACCTTGCGTGTAAATGCCACTACTTTGACAGATTGTCATACGTTTGCCCGATGGATGGATGTTCGACATCCCGGTATAAATTCCGGGGGTGGAGGGAGTGCGGTGGTGGAAGGGAGAAGAGAGAAAGAAAGAAAGAGGAGAAATGTTTTTGCCAGGCACGAAGGTGAGAGTGGCAAGTAAGGGAAGTCGGCTCATCGAACTGACACCGTTCCATTGCAAAGAAAGGATGGCGGCATCATTGCACAGATTGACAGCGTTATACGAGTTTGAGAATGGAAAATCAGAGTTTAAAATAATATTGCCCTTTTGCTTGGCGATCGAGCGAGATAATCATCGAACAGCAAAAGTTCAAAAAAATGTAATCCAATGATTAATTAATTTTCTGCGGAGAATAATTAATAATTATGTATTCTATCATGTCTAGCTTTCTGAGATCAAAAACACATTTCCCTCCGGGTTTTTGAGATCAAAAAACACATTTAAGTCCGTTAGGTCGTATTTTAGAGTGGTGGTTCGTCGGGCCCGTGGGCATTTCTCTTCCCTCATTAGGATCACGCAAAAAAAGCACGCTTCAATCCGTGAGAGATTATTTGCCGCCTTCATTATCATCGCATTTGTGGAAAGCTCATTTTTTTGCGATCCCTGCTTTTTTTTATCAAAATTTCGATGTCAGGGGACCGCGAAGACCCTTAATAACTAACATCTCGGTGGCCCGCGGCCTACACATTGCGCTGGGACCCTGTTCTAGGGATCCGTGCGAGATGACGGAGGGCGCGTCGGGAGGGAGAGGGTGGCTGGGCGATTGGCGTCGGAGGAATCGCAGCCCGCGGCGTGGGGGGCGTGGGGGGAGGGAGCGGAATGCGATTCGACGGGTGGGGGTTTTGTCGGTGGGGGTGTGACGCCCCCTCGCATCGGAGGGGACGGTGGCGGGGTGGAGGGCGATTTGGTTTGGTTGTCAGCGTGCATAATTAACGACTCCGTTCTCTGGGGCCGATGATATCCCGACGCCGACACGGGTGAGCGCCGGAGCTCGGCCGTCTCCCCACCCACGAGAGAAATCCCTCCACCCTTAACATCCCTTATCTCTCTCTCTCTCTTTCTCTCTCTATCTAGTGCTCTCCTTAATTGCATAAGTAGATGCATTTTAAAGGTCTCGTAGTTTGCTATCTCGCGAATCGTGACCATTGCTGAACTGTTTAAGACAAGCTTACATTAGATGTAATTTTTTTTAACTACTTTCCACGACAGCCGATTTATTTTTTTCATCTTTTTATTTTCTTAGAAAAAGACCTCCGTTAAAAGAGTCTCACTATATTTAATGTGTTTTTAATGCTCTTAGGGGATCTGATTCCCAGAGGAAAAATAATCAATCATCCTCTTCTCCCCCTCTTTTTTTAGTTCTTATCTTCCTACCTTCCATATTACAATTCCTTTCATCAAGTCTCCTCAATCTTAACACCGGGTTATTTGATGCCTTATTTATTGCGTATTCATTATACTTCAAGTTAATTTATATAGAAAACATCTTCCGTTTTGTCGCTGTTGTTATTTTTATTATTAACGTGTGGATCATTCATTGCAACTGTATATACATTTTTTCATCTGAAATATTTTCCTTCAAACTTACCGTGCCTTTCAAGCTTTCGGATATTTTTTTTAGATATTTATGGAGATTTTCCTCATTGATTCCATTAGATTTTTCATGGTGGGGATTTTTTTCCTGAGTCATGTCTGCAGGATTCATTTTCATATTCTCTATTACCCCGTAAGCACTCCTTTTGTTTGCTTTTCATTGAGTGAGATAGGGTTCAACGGAAGAAGGGACGCAAACGTATCAGTTTCAGCCGAATGTAAGCATTTATCCACCTTCACCCTTATACCTCTCCCCCCCCCTTTTCTCCGTTTCCTTTCCTCTTTCTCACTCGCTCTTCCTGTCTCCCTGCACCCTCGTTAAAACCCTCGCTCTCCCACCCAACATCCCACCCCAGAGTGCAAACCCTTTTCGCTTTTATTTACAGCCGTTGTGACTGTCTCGCATCTTTGACTTCATTGTTCCATGATACATAAACTTGGGGTGCCAGCCTCTCTACGCGCTTTAAATGATTCCTCTTCCTTTTTTATTCGTTTAATTGCGAGCGAATTTAATGATGTTGACGGCAAAACAACGTTTTAGCGATCTCAAAAGGGGTTGGAAATACGTAGCGAATGTATTTTGACATGGGCTAAAGAGGTAGATTCAATTCGAGAATTGTCAAGTCGTCTGATCCACCCTTTTAAACACTCCTCGATTCCATGACTCAGCTCGTCCCCGATTTGTTCGGGAGAAGGAAAATTGTCAAATTATCTTTTAGTAATTCAATAGTCGAAAAAAAACAGACAAAAGTGTCCCTTTTAAATAATATTACATATTGAAATAATGAGAGAATTCACAAAGACGCCAACGTTAGGTGCAGGAAAGCCCATAGAGGCGAGTAGCGAGCCTATGAATTGCCTAGCGATAATTTTACCTCACCTCCACTGCTGCAGGGTTCTTCTGAAGTGGAAAAAGACAAGGGAGTTCTAGGTACTACTGAATCGAAAATAGTGTGTAAATTGTCACTCCAACAAGTTAAAATTTTATCATATATATTTTAAAACTCATATTGTTTACTTTTTAAACAATTTTATCTTTGCAGATCGTTAACCATTATTATAGCCTTCTATTTAGTCTTTCTTTATTAACTTATGCTGGGTATTTCTCGAGATATTACATGTTGTAGATGGATAGAATGTGAAAAGGTAGGTTATTTTGACATCGCCGACATTTTGACAGTTTTCAAGATTTTTCAAATATTCTATTAAGGTTAGTAAAAAAAATGTCAAACTATTGGTAGTTTAGTTTCTTGGGTAAGACTTGGTGCGAGTACTGTGAACAATCTTAACGCATAATATAAAATTTCTTAAAATATTTTTAATTAGGTTTTTTAACATTTTCAAAAAATTGATTTTGTATGTTGTAAGGCGTTGCCTCAGTTTTCTACATAGAATTTTTTCGTTACCGTTTTCGAAGTGGTCCACGATACATTAAATGTTTTAAATGGTGAGCGCATGAAAATTGATTTTGCAACGGTCTCCATTCTGACAGTTTTTAAGACTTTTAAATAATTCTTTTTTAACGTTATCACACATTTCTTACCTTTCAAACGTTGTAATTTTCACTGCTCAAGTGGGCTTGTGCGCGGAGACCTGCGAAAAAAAGTTGGTAACGCGAGGGTCTTACACCGCGAGTGCCGAGGTGACCTCCCTACGTGTACCAAAATGCTAAGTTTTTTTTACGTCAAAAAGAGTATTCTATTCCCCTTCGGGAGGATACTAAACGGCAGGACACAATAAATCAAGTTCAAAATTGAGAAACGTCGAGGCGCTTTTAACGGTCAACGGACAAATGCATTATGCATCCTACATCTCACCTCTATTCACACATCCGCCGCTTTAGGTGAGTTTTTGTTTCTGATTCGACACCTTTTTGGTTCTTGGATTTATCAGGAGATTGATGAAATCGTTCTCCGGGAAATAGGGAAGTGGAAGGGGAGCTTGCAATTCGCCAAGGCATTGAAAACGTCCATCCCTTGATCCCATTATGTGTTACGAAAAATATCACGCACCGAAATCAATGCTGAAGGGTTAACTCGGGATAAATAAAGGTACCGAAAAAGGTGAATGTCTTTAATTCAGAATGTGAGACGGTGGATCCGGCTGGCATTAGGGGCGCTGTGCAGAACATAATCAAATAGAGGGTGTGTAAAGTCCATGATGATAGCCCGATGATGATGTTGAATCATAAGAATGATTAGTAAAACATTTTCATAAAGCATCTTGAATATTCCATGAGTTCGTCGATTGGGTCAAGGATGTATTGTTAGACGGCGCACACATACGTTGAATATTATTGATTTATCAGTAACGGAATATTTGGTTTTGGAAATAAAATTTCAGTGAACAGCACGGTTGAAAATATTCAGTGATAATATTTGGCTATTCATGTTTACAGTTATGAATTCATAATAACAGTTTTATTCACGACAGTTCAAAAATGTTTTGGTTTAAGATGTCACCACTTGGAAAGTGCAATATGTAGGTGTGGCAAAGTATCCCCAGGTCGATAGGAATTCGAAAAAAATAATATCGCCCTCATTTTAATGTCTCACGCAAATTTAATTGCCATTCAATGATAAGTCTAGCATGAGAATGCTGAACCTAATGCGTTTTTTTTATTACCTAATATTTCCTTTAGGTACATTTACTGCTCAAAGTAACATTTTATTCATAATAATACAAAATCGCGTTTTTCCTTAAATATTTTCAATGATTTTTGCTAAATTTTCTCTCACGTGAACAGTGATTCACTACCACAGTCAATGGGTGTATGCTGAATGAATTATTAGTTGATGGACCTCGTCCGAAAGTGCAATAGGGTATTTTTGGAACTACGACTTCATCGAGGTACCTAATGCAGGATCATGAGACCCCATTAAAATTCTGAGCACGTCCTCGTTTGTAGGAGCTCGGGAATTCTTCCTCTTGAGATTCTCCCGGTGGTACTGGTAAATCATTCTCCTTGTGCTTTAGTGCCCCGTCGGGTAAAAATCCACGTGGCAGTGGAGATTGTGCTATTATCTGGGGCCCTTGAATGGGCAATCGGCGAACAGAGGCTGATATAGAGTTTCTCGGATAAGTGCTGCTTGAATCACAGGTACGGTTTCAAGGAAGATACTCCATGAACGCGTCACGGTTAATCACGCAATCCGCATGAAACACCTTGTAAAATGACGTTGATTTTCAGCCCAATTTTCCTCTCTTTAAAGCTAGTTATGGATATAGAAAGCCAGGTATTTGCGTAGTCTTCCGACGGTATTCCTGCTGATTTCATTCCAACTACCTACGTTCCACTCTTTTCACCACAATACCGCCATGTCATATCCTGAATATCATATCCTTCCTTTGCGCTGATGCCATTTTCACTTTTACCTTTAAAGTAATAATTTGTTTGAAATTGCTTCCTACCAAATGTATTGCATTCATTCAACAATAAATACTAGAGAGAATCAGTGTTGCCCTAGTTGTTCCCACTCATCTTTACAGTTAAACAGTCAGTCTGTTAGGTGTTAGCCAAATATCTTATGTGAGAATGCATAGGAGGCATACAATATAAAAACACTTTCATCAACCGTCCAATTTAAATTCTCTCCTTTGGTGGCACTCTTAAGTGGGCATTTTCAGAAGATTGGCATCAATTAATGCATAGCATGTCCGTCTTTCCGCTAGAATACTATTTAGACTAGTTATAAAATCTCATTATTCCTGAGAAACTCTAAAAAATTTCGTTTCTGATCTGGAATCTAAATGGACGGCTGAATATGAATAAATTTGTCTCGCACTCTGGGTCACAGTGTTTGGCGGCACGAGTGGACGGCAATAAAATGAATCCCTTGGCAGGCAACGGCCTAGGTACTCTTGGATTGCGTGCTGCAAATCCATCGCTAAAATAAAATCGTATTTAGAAATTAAGTGAAGGTCATTCGCTTCATTGGGTTTCAAATGTAAAATTTCTTTCGCTGCGCTCTCAAGTAATCTTTATGTAGTAAAAGCTAAAAGACATTGTACAGATATTCAGCTGAAGATTCCCACACTCTGATAAACTCTTAAGCTGATTAGTAACATTAATTTTCTGCGATAATCGTCGGCAAATTTAGTAGATATTTCCATTATATCCTCATGAATTTGTCAAGATATGATTTTGCCTAGTCTCATGTCGCTAGGATGTCGAGTTTTTGATATAATAAATATATCAAAATGATATAATAAAACTATTTCTAAAAATTTTCATCTATTAGTGCAAACGCTTTGCATCTTTTCGATTTTAAACTGCACGATTTAAATTCTGTTAGCGGGTCGTCGGCATATATGATGGACATTTCTAACCGTCTCGGTATATTTTCATGTAAATATTTCCAATTGTCTAATTATATTTTCATCTCTTTTTTTAAATGTAAAATGTTTCATCTTCAACTTCGAGACTTCTCATGATCACATTTATCTTCTTCTGGTGTATTACAGATTACGTGACGTAATCTTCTGGGCTGCAGTAAACGCCGTTGCTAACCGGATCATGCTCCGTGATTAGGTTAAGAATGAATGAAATGGATGTAAACATTTTCATTTACAGAAATAATGTTTAGCATTGAGAAATAAAAAGTATTTTTCCTTGCATAAAAAATAAGCCGTGAACCTTGGGTAATTGTGCAATACGCTGAATGTCAAACTCGACCGAATGTTGAACCTCCTTCCGCTCGACCCGACATCCCAGGCTACAGTGGCCTCAGCATGCCAATCACTATGATCTCTGCACTCCGCGTATCTCCGATCTCTAAATTCGCTTAGTTCCCGAAGTTCGTATCTCTCTCAGAAGCCAATTCTCGTTAACTCGTCTCACAAATAAAAAGAGACAATATGATGATCCAAACACACCCCACACCTTTTCTAACTCAAAATATTATACAAGTATCACTATAAATTAATAATTCTGCCGCATAATTTTCCATGACTGTAATTTACGCCTTCACGAACTCCTTTGCTAGTTAAGGTCTGCTGAATGTGATCCACTAGACATTTTCATTCATTTCAATTGCGCTCAATTTTTATGGCGCATTCACTTATCAGCCTTGACTTATAGGACTCATTGTTGGACCGTCTAACGATTTTGCCGATATAAGTGGTGGAATATTTGACTCGGGTAAAATGTGGTTGGTGTTTAAATAATCTGATAATAAATAGAACCTCAGGCATCTCTAAAAATTCGAATGTTTTGAGTTTTGGTTATATGACATTCGTAAAGTAGATTCGCGACAACTTTATCACGATTGGGAGGAAGTAGTCGCACCTTCCCATAGCGTTTTAATGATGCGTGCTATGTTGATTAGTATTAATCTACTCTCACACTTCAAACAACCTTCTCACTCAATGACCGATTGTTTCTTATCGGAGCACTCTTCAACCTGTAAACGCAGCTTCCGTAACATAGGTATACCATTTTCTTGCATGCATTTCATGCATATAAAAATCTCTTTTAAATCCTTAATGCTTACATAAATCAAAAACCCATGAGGAGCAAAAAATCTTATTGATCCAGTGGGGAAAAGTCACTGTTAAAAAGACGATAAACAGTAGTTATCACATGAGTATCCACATTCTTAACAGTGTTTCATATCTCTAGTGGTCCCATTTGCAATCAATAATAATTAATTTTCCGTCATATTGCCTTAAGGATTCCATATTTAGGTATAAGTGTGTGTTTTTTTCATTTAAGTAAAAGGTTTTATTAACTAAAGCTAATATGACAGATTAGGGAGTATAATCTAATCCTGAGGTTGCATTTTTCTTTTCCCCCTTCTCTTACAACTAAGCTTATTCTGAAACCTAATTACCACTCCAGAAAATTTGAATGAATGGAAGATTAAAGAGCTCCGATATGTTTGAATTTCATTATAATAACTCCCCAGAGGTGGACCTATTTACGGACTCGTGTATGAATAACGTGCTACACTTAATTACGAACTCATTTAAGGTTTTCATAGGGGTGAATGTTAAACTACTCCCCGCGGGGTGAGCGTGTTTTATAATTGCTGATTGACGCTCTTCTCCTCGGGGCAATTTCGACGAAAGCATTCCTGATTACATCGCGAGAAAATACAATGAAATGCAATCAAGAGTAGTTTTAGATTATTTTTGTTTTCTAGTGCATTTTCGTGATTCGAGATTTTAGATTCACCGTTAAATTACATTTAACCCTTAAAAGAAATTTAAAAATAATTGTCAATATCCTTACCCCAGTTAAGGTTAGATTTGGGATAATATGTTAAGGGCTCGGGATTGAATCTCTGAGGTGGAAGGGGTTTTATAAAACTCATGTATGGGTCCTATTTCTTGTGGAATGTAATTAGAGCCAACCTTCCTTTCTAAGAGTATTCAAACATTAGTTCATTTAAATGCGAAAAATTCATAGTGTAAAAATCATTCGCCTGAACCGGGACTCGAA
>LYUA01001773.1:51618-63121 GCA_002093875.1 Calopteryx splendens | reverse complement strand
AAAAATTCATGCTTTTTAATTAACATCCTCTTACAATAAAACACATGTACCTAAGTTTTGCGAGAAAAACGCGAATAACAAAACCTATCAGAGAAATGCTTAAACAGGTTGTGCACATTTTAGTTTTATTTTTTTGAATCTCTTTATTAACTTTTATTGTAGAGCAAATCCTATTGTTTATAAAGAAACCAATTCTTGGTTTCTTTGCGTAAAGTTGATATTTTTACTTTTGGCTAGCTTTTTGATTTAATCCATCTATGCGGTGTAAGATGGGGGTAGAAGTGGATAAGAATAAATGAAAATTATGGAATCCCGGGGGATCAAGAGATGGACAAGGTCTATATGATAGATTGTTTTCCAATCTGCTGAAAGAGATTGTGATCATTAGTAGCACAAAGATTATTATAGGTATGAGGAATGATACATTTCTATCCACGATGTAAGGAAGAGCTACGAGAGAAATTTTGTGTAGATAATAAATGATTGTATTAAGAAAATGACAATAGCTATTTCTAACATCCATGCTGAAGGTACCCGGTTACAATAAATTTAGTCGAGTGTTTCGGGGAAAACCTCATTTCTTCGCATTTCAAATGTGTTCTTTTCTGATTTAAAGCGTGCCTCATGATATTTGATGAATAATCATTCTCGGATTGGTTTCCCTGCATAAGAGGCTTCAAATGGACAGAAATCATAATACGAAATTACGGAGAGGATATACGAGATTAATTCTCAAATCGATGACCCAATTTTCCCTCCCGCTCGATTTGCGTCCCCATCACCAAATTTCGCGTTCTCATGACGGCCACCGCATCCTTTTGAAACACATTTATGTGCCCCTTCCCCGCCTTCCCTTCCACCATCCTCCGCTCATCACGGAAACCGTAACAATCCCAAGCCCCTGGGACGTCTCCCAAATGCTCCCGAGTTTTTTGGGATGAGTGAAATTCTCCCCGGAGCGCCCATTTACTCACGGATTACCACGTCCTTCCCGCGTCCCGTACCCCGCATTTAATCGAATATTACGCTTTTAATGTTCGCCATGGGGACGGAGCAGGCTCACGCAGGAATTCCTGCACGCCGTAGCTCAAGAGGCTTCTTTCAAAACGGAAGGGTCGTCGCGGCAAAACAGGCAAAACTATATTTGACTCTGCCCCCACGTCAAAATTAACTTAATTAATAATTTATTAGTGCAGGGAAAAATGAATATGACTAAAGTTTGCAGGTATTACTGCAAATCCTGTAAAATAATGAAAGGTAAAATAAATTTCCAGATAACTTAAGATGGGATGCCATAAGAAATAATGAAAATAGTAACAAAATTTTAAATTCCAAATTTAAAACTTGGAGGGGTGAAAATTCTTCAAAGTTGCGCGATCAACAGTTTCCGTAGAGAGCATACTTGGGCTATTAGGTATGCAGGGCTACGATGCATTTGTCAAAATATGGTAATTCAAAACCACTCAGCTGATTTCGCCGGACCTTACGATGCCATGAAAAGATTTCTGGAATTTCAACGAAGCCTATCGTCACCACCCCCGCCAGGAATTTAGAAGCATAAGTCTCAAAATTGACTGTGTGTATTTGATGTGGATGACCGCGTTTAGCGGAGGGCATGTTATAAAATCATAAAATTTTCGTTTCTCATCAGAGTACTATCTACTCACCAGAAAGTACAATCAAGAAAGATGACCCAGAAAGCACAAAAGATAGAGAATAGTTTCGAGAAGTTAAAGGTTCCATTAAAAAACAGTTCTCTAACATTCCCTTTCCAGGAGAAAATTCAACTCGCCAGGCTTCATTGACTCTAAGTACCAACATATGGCTTATAAGTTAGAAAACTAAAAGCTTTCTGAAGCTCGCAAGGAAAATGAGCATTAATGTACTATTATTACCGTTTTTTACATAAATATAAAACTTGATCTTTTAATTTAATTTCTAATTTAGCTACGCAAATTTAAGTATATTTTTTATTTCAGACAAAAATCCATTTGCTTGGGTTACGGGAAGTTAAATATTTTCATTGTATGATTTTTTTCTTTTTAAGGCATAACGGAAATGCAACATAAACGGAGACAAATTATACCATATTTTATTAAACATTCCATAAATTCTACAATAAATCAATAAATTTGCATGCATTTTTAAAAGAAACATACAATTGAAATTATAGAATATTGATTATGTCGATTTTACCATGCGCTAACACTCTAAAATCGAAACAAATAAGCCAGCTTTCCAAACGCTTATGCACAAATTGGTGAAGAATAATATGAATTAGGAGTATATTATAATATTTGAGGAGTAAACCTCACTGATATTCCTGAGCAGGTTCTTCTGCTCTCTTTACTGAACGGGATCAGGTTGAACGTTTTAACAAAATGAAAGGTTTCGCAAAACTATAATGCTTACACTATAGGTTTTTAATGAATGGAGAAAAAGGTGTTCCCAATGACCTAAGCTGTCGGTCGTCTCCCATAATAACTATTAGTATTGGAAAAGGGATAGATAGCACATAAAGAACGAGCACAAAGAAAATGAGGAAGGAGAGAAGATATCGATCTTAAATGGAAAATAGTACTCTACAGGAATACTTCCCATAGTCAACATCTTCCGACCCTCCCTACCCACCTTTATGCACTGAAAATACCTTCCCCTCCATTCACTTCTTCGTAACCCTTAGAAGCTGTCGAGCGTATTTTTGTAGGTAAATGTGCGTAGGTGGCCATCTTGGCTCATGGAATTCTTCAGGTAATGCGTGCAATTAAACGCACAAGATCTCATCTCTTCCATTTAGTCTGCTTACCCTAAGAATCCTTTCCTCCTCTCGAGTTAGTCTCTCGCGAGGGTGCATAAACGCCATTTCTTAAAAGCAAAAGTCAGGTATTGGATTGCATAAATCCCTGCAGATTCCAACTTTATTCATAATTCCTGAATGACTTCATGATCTGACCATCGTTCCGGCGAACCGAAGATTCTTTCCGTGTTCAGGAAAACTTCTTTTCTTTCGGATTCGGCATTTTTCCGCCAACCTCGTGTTCGTCCTTCATGTCTTACCTATCCTTTCCATTCCTGTTAGACCCTTGGGGGTGTTGACCCTTTGGGAGCATTTTTGTGACTAGTTGTATGACACCTAAGCCAATGGGTTCACCATTATGTTCTACTAACGACTACTCACTTTACTATTACAACATCTCGAACTAATTTTCAAATAATGTTTGAAAACCTTAAAATTGTGGCATGTTTAGTTTTGTGTTGCGTCGTACTTAAGATTAACTGACCTCAATTATGTACAAATCAGTTTTTCTCTCTCAGTACGATTTAATTTTTAGAACAGGTACACTCCGCATATTATTGACACTTGGCGCCCATTCTGTTGGGATAAATTTTCCTCTTTCTTCTTTCATGTCCTGAAATCTCAAGTAAACCAGGTCGCAATTTACCCAGGAATATTTCGGCCGTTAATCAATCAAGCCCGCAGTTTTTACGAGTCTTTAGAACTCAGGGGATATTTCGGTTCTTTTCCCACTCGAACAGGAACGTTTACCGTATTCAGTCGGTTGTAGAGCACTCCTGCAACGAAACCCTCCCTTGTGGTCGTGTGAAGCGTGTCTTCTGACCAGTCTCCTATCTGGAGCGTTCCAATAACGCTGCTAATGCTAACTTGAGGCTGTAATTTATCGATTAAGGTTGGTTCGATACATGGGATTTTTCCTGAGTCATTACTTATATACATACTCACATGCTCTTCACGCCGTTCTCTTTTTAAGTTCTTTAAGGGAAACTACTCCCTGGTTCTATATTCTTTCTCTTCCATGCTATGAGAATGTCCCCTCTGTCCCGCTCATCCGTTGTTACATAGGAATATATGTTTTTCTTTCCTCGAGACTAATAATATTTCTCGCCTTGAGAACGACCACATTCATCCATGATACTCTTGGTCTACTCCTCCTTCTCAAATCATTTACTCTTCCCTAATATATCTGTTTCGTGATTCGACTCTTTCCATCAATATGAATGAACATAATGGCGTACTTCTTCCATAATCAAATGAAATAATTCCACCTTTGCTATGTTTATCCTTAACTTTAATTACAATTAATGATCCGGTCGATAGTACCGGTGAACTCAATAATATAGAATAAACTCTATTATCCTAGAGAACTTTTCCACGCTATGTGAACAAATTGAGTGCATGTATTAGACTGTATAAACTCTCTTACTCAATAATATGTACGTTTTTCTGCCGAACGCTGTCAGAAATGTCTTTATTTTAATATGGCCAATATTATTACGCGGAAATAGTTTCAGAAAGTTGTCTGCCTCTGCGCGTCATTTAATGATTTACATCTTAAGGTATGGAATAATGTTTTACTCAGTAATTTACTTCCACAGGTCCATAGAACGTCTATTAGGGTTAGACTCGTGTATCAGTAGGGTGAATTTAATTCCTTGAGAACCACTTACCTCTTTTCACGCAAGAATAATGCTATTAAATCGTATCCTCCCTTTTGAAAGTTTCTGAGAAATATTGATTTGACCTTTCCCTCCGGATAAAAAACCAAGCATCTCCTAAGAAGTTTGTAACTCAATCCAATCAAAATTTGAAATTTCTCATGAATAGCTTTCAAAAATCTTAGGGGATCCAATTAGGCTGTTCCTTTCCTATCTCTTCCTTTTCCTTCCGGCCCTCACATCGTTGGGTTCTGCGCCATTGTAAGCATATTGATTTGCAAGTAGTTTAGGGTGGGAAAAGGGAATCCCAACGTTTGAAATGTATCGTTCCTCTAAAAGTTTCAAAGAGAAGAGATAAACCATATGGGTAAAGTACGATAGAGTGAGAAATCGGACGATGAGTATCGACTGTACACTTTTACACTGCCCAGGGAACTGTGTAATGGTAGATTTCGAACGACCCAATAGGCAATTACACATTAAAATCATTTATCCTATTCAGCATTGCCTTAATTTGCTCCTCCCAATTTCTATTACTCTTTATGCAATCCAAAATACGAATTGTCTTCCTCCTGCTATCCCGATTACTGTTCTCACTTAAATTCCTTCCCTCAATACCTTCACCATCCGTTACAATTGACTCTCCCTTTCTCCCGCGCTCCCTTCCTGTCCTATATTAAAATTTTCCTCATTCCTTACTCTGCCTTCCTTGTTCAACTTTTCGTTAAATATTTAGCAAAATATCGCCAAATTAAATTTCACGTACCCTTTTCCTCTAGCGTCGAATCTTCAGGCCTCTATTTTGTAAAAATAAGATTAAACTTGTACTCTGAAACGTGATACGCATTGCTCAAATTATCCACCAAAGAAACCTGCAGGAGGGCTTGTCACCGGAGTCTGAAAACTGCAGGCGAAATGTATTTTGAGGTGCACATGTAGACCGGCCAGCCTTGGACAACAGAGAACCTGACCCGGTGGCAGGCCCAGAAAATAAATACGCCGGAGAGGCCTCGGATCTGTCTTCGGCCTCGGACACTCTCCTTTCCTGTACATATATATTATCTTCTTTCATCTTTTACCTCGCTCCCTTTTCATTTTGCTCCTCGCTCTCCGCCACTGCTTTCCCTTTCAGCCCGCCCACCTCCGGCCCTATTTCCTAGACCTTCTTCCATCCATCTCCCCCTTGAACGGGGCGCCTCGGGGCATTCGTAATCAAACCGGGAACTAAGGGGGAAGGCCCACTGCCGAAGCTTTTGCCTCCCCACCCCGATCCCCTTTGCCCTCCTCCCAAGAAAACGCACCTTCCTCCATCCGATCCAAATCCTCATCCCCTGTTCGAGGCGCCCGCTAACAAGGGGAGACGAGGGGATTCGGGAGAAGGAAAGAAAGGTAAGAAGAGGATGGCGAGAGAAGAGGAGGAAAAGAAGGGCGGGGAAGGAATGCGGGGTCAAGAGATGAGCGCCGAGATGGAAGGAGGGAAAAGAGAGCGGAGGCAGAGGTGGGGTGGGAAGGGAGCAAGGAGGGGGGGCAGAAAGGAAGGGAGAGAGTTGTCGGGGTATAATATACCTGAGGGGTGAAAGAGGTGGGGAGGGAGTTGTGTTTCGCGTTGGAAGTTTGTATCGGGAGATGGATGGGGTGACAGAGAGGGTGAGAGATCTAAAGAGGGGTCAGAGCAAATTAGGAGCAGGGCAGGGGAGTCGATAAATGCAGGAAAAGAGGCTGGATTAAGAATTGGGGGACAGATGACAATCCCTCCCCTCTACCGTTGCCTTTCTTCTCCTCTCCTTCCCTTTACATGTATATGTCGTACTTTTATTTCCCCCTCGTATTCCAAGCTAACTTTTGGCGGGGAAGTTTTAGGGTCGAACCGAAAGTGTCCGCCTATTTGAGGAATGGAAAAGGTCAGGCAGGCCCTCCTCTCGCATTTGACCTCTTCAAACCGCTCTCACTCCTCCGCCCAAAAAGCGTTAGCTTATGTATGTTTCGTTTCCCCAATAATGCGTTTGAATTTTTCTGTGCTAAAGAATTAAAACTCCGAGAAATCCCTAAAAAGTAAGTGGTAACTTACAGTTTGGAAATAGGATACTAAAATTAAATCCTAACCCCACACCGCAAATAAAGAGATGCTGAAATTCCGGATAATTTTATAACACGAGTAAGATTTTCTGATCCTCTCTTCTTCGGCATAACTCTCACTCGACCACGACAGATTTCGTTGTGTCACATAAATACTTTGTAAAAATACTCTCGACTGGTAATCTTTGGGACCCATTTAGTATATCGATTCAAAAAATTCCAAAGATTACAAAAGTAAAATATTTTGGAAAATTGTGAAATACGCATAATGTCTTTGAGACGTTAAGTAGTATTGAGATGGATGATTCGTGGGAAGGTTAACCTCATGATAATCCTAAATTAAACTGTGTTTATCCCGATGATATTCAATAGAGAGGTTTTCCAAGTGCAACAGAAAACGTTTAAGGCCAGCACACACAACGACTGTGAACCAACATTGTCAATTAAAATGACGGATGTGTATATAGGTATTGTTTTCAACGCAAACGGTCAAGGGAAAGAAATATATTATTTTGATATTTCATCATTTTAAGATATTTCGTCAATTTGTGATACGTTCGCATTCCGAATTAATAATCGACAACTTTGGAATCCCATAGTAATTAAGTTTTGTTTAACGTATTATTTAATTAATAGATTGAAAGGTAGGACGGCGCTATTCTCTCCCTCATTAGTCCCCAATATTAGTCATCCAGTGGAGACGATTTTTATTTGCAATAGCAAAAAGGTTCAACGCTGCGGTTTGATTCTTTGAGCTTCTTCCATTGGGCGAATCATAGGCTGCATGTACTACATGCATATGCACTTAAATGAATTGGTAAAACTTTTCAGCGCCGTTAATAGGTGGGTTGTCTTACACTGGATAGAGAAGGCCGTATTCTAAATCATTATCCCCGCTCCAAACGTCGTTTTCTTGTAATAGTGCTTCCCTTCATTCAGAATTCACAAGGGGCAATTTATTTTGATAATTCTTAACGTTAAATGCAATCCAAAGAGAATTTGAGATTGAGGGGGGTTGTGGAATTTGCATGCATGCTGAGACCACTTAATACGGAGAGCAATATACCCTGAAATTGATTTAAAGAGTGAGTGGAGTTTTAAGTTACGATTTAGAATAACGATCCGAGGCGGTCATTAACGCAGGTATGACATTACCCCTTTGACCGATAGTGAAAGGAAGTTTGGAAGGCTTTTCATGGGGTCTGTAAGGTAAACTCTCTCCATTTTCGAGCGTTCTATTTATTTCTATGTCTTGGTGTCCTCGTACCACCTTCCTGGCGCTTTGGCCTGACACTGCGGATGGGGAGGTACTCTCGATGGAAGCTAGAATGTAAGTTGAGATGGAGATGATCTCTATGTGCCCGCGCGATAAGTATCCCTGATATCATGTCGTTAATTCAAGATACAGTCGTCATCATGGTTTGACATGGAGAGTCTATTCCCGCGACCAATATATGAATTGGTATTACATGATCTGCGTGTGGTCACTGGAGTAGACCTGTTAAACTTGGGGATTAAGGTAAAATGAATGTGAAAAGCTAATGGTACTCCAAGAATGAAGAAAGTTGTCTGTGATGAGCCATATAACAGTTTACCATTTGTTAGATAATATTGATCCGGATTTTTTTTAATTTTGGATTTTGTTTGGAGTCTATTGGAGCAAGAAACCCAAAGCAGTATATCTATATCTACATAATACCCTGAAACCCAGCTCTACGGGTTTGTGACAGGGGGTGAGTCCACACCAGGAATTCTCTAAAGGTATAACAATACTCAAAGTGTTCATGCTCCGTGTAAAGGAGCATATGCAATTAAAATAAACAGTAGTTTAAGCGTCAAACTCGAGCACTACACATAAAGGATGACGCACAACTAAGTTTTAAACTACAAAGAGGAACACATGTAAAACTACAGTAACGATAGTAATCCAGTAACTAAATACTATTACTTCATGCAATATGCAAAGGAAACATCAGGAATAACATTCAAACAAATACAACAACCTTCACGTGCAAATATTTCCACTTACAATCCTACCTATATTGTCATCAATGTACGATATTCAGCAAGGTTATTATAGTTCCTAATTCTTCTCTTGTTGTGGCCCAAAATTACCGACTATTCGATGTTTTGACTCTTGTACCTCGACATGCAGTTACAGTTGTTTTGAAAACCCGTTTATTTTCATGAATTACAAGTTATAAAAATCTCAATTTGTAAAACAACCGCATATGCATTTAATATAGAATTTAAGCGCTCTGTTGAAGAAATATTTTTTGATTGAATCTAGAGAATAGTATTTCTCAGGATCAGGGTACTTTAATATTTTATATAAGTAATTTAATGAGCTTGTATGATGTGAAAATTGGTTTTCTATGATTTAAAAACCTGGACTGAAATATTGTCCTTAATCGAATACGGGTTGATAGCATTCTCTAGCCAGTGATATTAATTTAAATTTTCCATTTTCTGAAGTTTTTCAGAATTAACTAATCATTATTGAAACGGTACACACAGTAATAATATTATATCATTCATGTTTTTTTTAATTTGAGATATAAATTCATTGATACACGGAATATGCCAAACGATCTCTAGCGGTGCCCATAAATCATGACAACCCAGCAGTGGTTCTCATATTTCTAAACAATGTTTCAAATGAGTAAAAATTCCAATTCAAAATCTGTCCCTTCAGATTGCTGTTTAAAATGGTGGAAAGTTCATTTAGGGCGAGTTTGAAAGTCTAACTTGCTTATTCAGATTCAGCCTTTCCCTTCTACTTTTCATTTTTTCCTTCCTCATTCCCTGTTTTCCTACGATCCTGGACGAGTTCTCTGTTAGTTGAATTACTCTTACGAACCTTTATGAAGTTGATATGCTATATTCTACCGTATTTTTCCTTGTAACTGGAGCCGGATTTTTTGTGATAATTATTCGATTATTTCGTGTTAAAGAAAAAATAAATTTGTCTTAATATTGCTGTGAATTTTCAAAATTTCCATTATCTTATCATATATTATGGATATATTAAGACTACTTTACATCAATAAATCATCTTAGATCTTTAACAAGCATTTATTTAACGTTTACAAGTGTAAAAGCGTATTTTTTAATAATTATGTTCGTACGTAAATTTGTACGCATTTTTCGCACGTGCAAGCATTTATTTGACTAGTTTGTAGAATACACCATGTTCCAATGTAATGTTTTTTTAGATTCTAGCATAAGATAAGACCTATTTTAAAATCATAAAAAAATCCTTCACTGTCCTCATTTCAAGTAATATTCAGCGATCTAGATTTTAAGGGCTTTTCGCAGCATAATATCCGTCGCCTAAGTTTGAACACAAAACCAAATGCCGATGAATGACGAATGTTTTCTATGTAATCAGTGAAACAACTTTAATATGTTCTCTGAATGTCTTTTAACGAACAAGTGAGCTGGAAGGGCCCTTGGTTAAACCAAATTCTCCGAACTAAAAACTGTAAAATCTCCGTCGACGCGTTATTTTGCGTTTCGCAGAAATATAAACGTTTCGTGAGGGAGAAAAAAATCGCAAACATTCGTGGATATAAAACTTTACAATCAATACATTATTAAAATTATAAACGGGTTACAAACTAATTTTATAAGATGCTCATGCGAAAATCCTCGCTATCACCTTCAATTTCAGAAAAACTCTGCTTATAATGTTAACATCTTTCGTGAGGAGTATTAGAGGCATTGGAGTAGGTTATTATAGAGAGAGAGTAGAGCATTATTAAGTATATAAGACTTGCCCACTTAGCTCAAGGTACACTGACTGTCTACTCTTTTCACTCCCCGGCATGTAAAATGTATCGTGTTCACATTTTAGCCCGTAGATTTTTTATCAAAAGTCATCGTAGGTAATGCTTTCCCCCATGCTATCTGGTAGTATACCTCAGTTATTGTACATGATAATGCTGTAAAAGTGAAACAGGTCGAAAAAATTACAAATATTCTGGAATTTATCTTATCCTTAAGGAATGTATGTGTTCACTGTATCATGGCATGCATCAATTCCACAAATTAACGCTTAGTACTGTTCATTTCGCTGTCATTTATACCTTGTAGGTCATCTCCAACAGGATTCTGGGTTTGCTGGTTGCGAAAAATTCACATGCTAGTCAAAACGTGGCTGATGATTGGGGAGAAGGGTTAGGGGGAGAGAACAATGTTGGGTAGGAGAGCAATGTTTGGTCTTCGGTGTTTAGTTGGTTCAGCTTGTTGGCATCGTATTCTCACCGTTCATCGATAAGGGCATTGCCCTTGGAGGTAGCTTTATCGGCGTACTTCCGGAGAGAGGCTATTATATGGTGTAGTACCGGAGATAGTTTCAGGTCCTTCCTTATGTCCTTTATTCCGACAAACCAAGGGGCGCCAAGGTTTCCATACGTATTTCTTGAGCTACAAGTATTAAATTCTACAAATAGGCTTTAAACGGTAAAGTTGACCTCTGCGGTGGAGTTGCGGTGTGTGAAAATCATACATGCGGAACATGGGATCATAGGGAGTTTCTTCCTTCATGCCACCTGCGGTTTCCCAGAAATTTTGGATAGTTATGTAGGTTGTTTATAATCACTCACACTGGGTTTAGTTGAGGATGTCCAGGGATATCATCCAGGGTGCGTCAGTTCAACATTCGAACGCTTTTACCACTAGACTACCAAGCTGATCCTATCCTAAGAAAATTTCCACCGATTCCATTAGGAGCCTAATTCATCCCATTAATTTAAAGGAAAGGCATACTTTTCCTCCCGAGTTCCATTCGGTAGGGGAATGCAGAAGGTGATTTCTTTCCGCGGAGGCGATTATGCCTGGGTATCCTCCTCTCCCTGCAACTCCATCAATCCCATTCAACCTCCGCCCTCCCTTTATGTATCCCATTGTAGCCTCCTGACCCCGATTGCCCTCCGGTGCCCCTTGGACCTCCCCAAAATCTCCCTCCTCC
>LYUA01001773.1:17919-28319 GCA_002093875.1 Calopteryx splendens | reverse complement strand
CTGGAGTCAAGCCCAACAGCGAAGTGCATTTCGAGCCTTCGGCGTGGGAGAGCACTTACTTTCCCCTGCACCACCTGTGGTTTCCCAGGAAGATCTGTACTCAAAAAAATCCCACAGGAGTGGATCCGGTTATGCCCGGGTATCCGGGGGAGATTTCAACGGGGTTTGAACGCCTTACCGACCGTAGCCCAAAACGCCTACCTCCTAGTCAACAATCCCTCCATCTTAAATAATTACACTAAATCTTTTCTGACTTGACTAAGCATTTTTCTAAATAAACCTTTATTAAGGCTTAACTCAATGAATCATGAAGTTAATTGCTCATTCATTAGTCCTGTTACTCTGATGTCTGAAAAGTTGTCACCTACCGGCGTTGAAATTTACCATTCCGAATTCACAACAATACTTAAATAGGTGGGTATAAATTTAAATGAACTCAAACTTTTCAATCACCGTGAGCGATTCCATAGTAATTCTTTCTAGAACAGTCGAATTTTTCTCTTCGTGGCCAATGAGCATTCTTCCATCTCTTGTCCCTATCATCCATTATATGCGTACGCAAGAAAAGACTGCATCCGCCATTGAGCCAAACGGGAGAATAGGTTTAGGAAAAACACAGCGATTCACTTCGCCCCTCGCTGAAGCATTTCGGCTATTTCTTTGTGTGGACCAATCATTTCAATTAGTGCTGCTGACGGAATTCATGTCCCCCATCAGCCTCATGGGAACATGTGCAAAAATGCCCCCTCATCGAATGAACGAGAGTGGAATGGAAATATGGAAAGCCTCTTGTGAATCGACGGAGGGTCTGTAAAAGGTTTCCCGGTAAGGAGAAGAGGTAGACATCGCGATAGAATTAGCGCTCAAGGGAAGTTTTGGATGAGTGTCCATACTTTGGAGATAACGGAGCTCAATAGGGAGGTAGGTAGTAACATGACGTGGTCACAGTGTAACGGGAATAGAAAACTCGGAGGTAAAGCAAAATAGTTTTAAAAAGACAAAATTCTCAGCCCACAGAATTACATGGTGGCGTGGAAAATTTAAGCGGGCGCTGTTTTCAATTCCTTGAGCGAGATAGGTTTGCTTTAATAGAAACCCCCATTCCCCGTCATCGCCTAGGAGAGCTGCCTCCATAACTGGGGCAGGCACCGACCTCCATCACCAGACCAAAAAAAGATTCTCCGATCTCACCCATCCCCTTTTCGCCTATCCACATCGTTCCTTCCGGGATGTGATATTACTACCTTGAGTTTGATTAAAGAGCCCTTCTCCACTATACTCCCCTTTTCACCTCCCACTACCCTTACTAGCCCGCACCATGCGGCCCAGCCAGAACCTGGAGAGATGACCAAATTATATTTGAATCAAGGTAAATACGTTTTCCTTTTATTTTACTCCCGGAAGAGTTTCCAGTATTTCAATCGCTCAAGTGATGCAATAAATCAACAGAATTCTGGCCAAATAATTTTTCTCGCACAATCCACGTTACGTCAATTTTAATTAATTACGCAACGAAGTCGTTGCTTCGAATTATCAAATGAGAAAAACATCTGTTTGAAATTATATTAAATTACGTAAGTTATTTATTTAATAAATGCAGGAATATGGGTAAACATCAGTTGTTAAACAAACTCTCCACCTTGAACAAGGTTGAAAATGAGAATTTCCAAATGTATTATTATGTATTAATATAATAATAATATAATTTATATATTATTATATAAATAATATAATTAATATAATAGTAATAGTATTCTTCAACCTACACCATGGGACGGAAGGAACTGACCAGCAGCTACCCTTTTCTTCAGGAAAAAATTTTAATTTTAATCCAATATAAGGAAGTTTTTATTTACGTTTTGGTAGCAAATAGCCCTCTTCTTATACTTGTTTCTACAGACATCGTAACATGACTGAACGGTGGCAATTTTACACCAACCAGAAATAAACTGTCCGCTTGGGCTTTGCAATAGTGATTCCAGCTCCATGCAGGTTCAGAGTTAATAAGAATATGGTGAGGTTTATAGATACCATTTCAAAAGCCTCGAGAAATTTCAATATAAAATGTGGATGCAGGCTGAAAGTTTTGAGCCCACGCCTGTTGGTGAAAAACTTTCAGCCTGGATCCACATTTTATACCCACACAAGCCACCGACATGCCAAGTTTTTTCTGTAGAAATGGGCCCATTCTTGTTTAATCCAATCCCTATGTCGATGGGAAGCAAGGTTGTACATTAAAAAGAATTTTTAAATTGTTATTATATTAGGGTGTTTAAATATATAAAATGTTTAACTTACTTGATACAAATTTTCTTCGTCAATTCTAGCAACCAGTAAAATATGATCTTCACAGTGGCGTAGCTAAATGTGGGGCGGCTTTCCGCCCCGGGCGGTAATTTGAGGTTCCCCCGGAGATTTTCATTTTCACCCCAAGTTGGTACAAATGAAAATCTCCTCCACCATTTTTTTATTTTCATGGGGTGGAATGGGTAGTAAAAATGAAAATCTGCGGGTGGGGAAAAGTCTCAGGGACTGCCCCAGGCACCAAAAACTCCCTGCTTCTAAACTGAGTATGTATCTAAAAGGAACAAGGAAGAGGAAAGGGTTAATTCACAGTAATTTTGCAATTCATATTACGTTATAGCATACTGCTATTAAGATAACGCTCATCAGTATTAATTCCCTTATCATTAATAGTTAGTTATTTTTCATAAATATTTCTTTCAATTAGTAATATTTCTTACTATTTGAAATACTAACACTAATACTACCAAATGTGTGTAAAACAGTTTTAAACAGTCAAGAAAGAAATTTACATTTAACTTGCGGATCTAAATTTCATCGAGATTACTTATTTGGATTTTGTTCTCATCTAGTCACTCTGGGGAAGCATCAAGTAATTTATGATTAATTAATAAGTGTCAATCCGTACGTAAATGCCTCGAATGATAAGGTAATGTCATGCCTCTAACATTCGAATATGGACTTAAAAGGAATAAATGTAATTTATACGCCCTAACTTAAATGTTTTGATGGAAATGGAAGAGAAATCTCAGGAGTGCAATTTTTTTAACATTGATACTACCTTAGTAAAAACTCATGTTTAAACCTATTTGCATGTAAACCATAGAAAATTAGCCACCTTCTCAATTCAAATCCAGTGATCAACATTTTTGGTTCTGAGCATGACTTAAGGAGCATTTTCTTTGGTTTAAGATATTTTTCTTAGCTTGAACCAACTCCGATGAAATAATCAGTAGCAAAGGTAGGTAAGTTCTTAAAAAAATCGACCTTACAAAATCCATGATGGCAGGTTGGTAAAAATTCCAGAGGTAATAAAGAACAATTAATATTAAGGAGATAGAAACAAACATGGTCAGAGGAGGTTAATATGTGGCTAATTGCTGTTTTCAGACGTCCACGGCGCTATTGAATGAACCAGCTGTATTTGTTTGTTTGCAATAGTTCACTTAAGAGCACTTCGGGTTCTTGTGCTGCGTGAAGTAATTTGTAATATAGTGTCTTAGATTTATTATACGTATTATATATTTATTTAATTTTCGATTTTATTTCGCGGTTCATTCATTGCTCATGGTTACCGCTGTTTGTTGAATTACATTTAATTCCTAATTCTATGCATTAAACTGAGGAGGTGGTTGTTTTTTATTGATTAGATTACGAATAAATAAAAAGAGAAAAGAAGAAATCTTGATATATTTTAATATATCGCTCGATAAAGAGTTTAAACTTTGAACTCTTTATCGACCCGTGTATTTCTGCGCGAATGATTGTACGAGTTTAGTCGAGCAAAACCAATATATATTTTATGCTGTTATGACAACAGTCGCAACTAACCTAACGGGGGATGGAGCAAGCAATAGTTTTTCACTTAAAGCGTTCTTTCGGCACGATGTCTAGACGGGGCACCAGTTAGTGGGCATGGGAAGGAATCTCAATTAGCAGTTATATTAATTAAAAGCGGTTCGTGAATGAGGCAGGGGAGCTGTGTCATGTGGTATGTGTCCCCTTATAATCGTAAAGGGGACTGGGAGTAGTATAGTCTCTCGCGAAAACAGTTCGAGAAACTTTGGACTCAGAATAAAAACGAGCTAGAGTAAGAGAGGGTGGAACGAAAATATTTAGCCGAAGATAATCCCCGTTCGTTTCTGTGAGGGTGGTCATCAGGGAAGGAGAGTACGTGAGAGTGCGGGTAGTTGGGTAGTGTAAAAGGAAACAGTGGATTGTACAAGGAGGTGCAGTGGTTTGGAAACTTCTGGGAAGAGTTTTTAGAAAAGCAAACTGCCTTAAATACGCCTCCTTCCCCGTTCACCACTTCCACGTGGTTATTCCCGGAACGGAGAAACTTTTAGTTCTCCAAGTTAATTGAGTTGAGAGAGCAGTGAGATCATTTAACAAGGGAACAGAAAGAATTAGGTGCCCATACATTGGATTTTTTTTCAAGTTACTAATCCATGGGACTTGTCTGGAATGAAAGAGAAAGTTTAGGGACTAATTTATATAGATGGCTGTGTATAATCATGATAGCTCCTCCTAAGTCGACCGGAGAAAAGTGGGAAAAGAAACGTTACTATAATAGGAATTAATCGATCTTGATTGAACCAGATGTTGGCCGGGATACAACTATTTATTTGATAATATTGGTTGTTTAATGTGGAGGATTTGAGTCCCGAATTCACTTCAATATCAACTGTTTGACTGCTGTTCATTTCTTGTTTTAATTGTCGTTCTAGGTTCACCAGTGGATATCGAACGAATGAATGGTTTATAGAAAAAATATAACTTACAACGATAGAAAAGAAAACACTGGTTTTCGTTCAAGATAAGTAATTTTTAAATTTAAGAAATGTTTTGAGACGATAAATTGTTAAAAACGGGTGAAAAAAGTTTAAAAATTCAGCTGGTAAAAACAGTTCTCTTACATCATAATTCCTAACCCTCCAAAGTGAAATCTAACAAAAAGTACCGTTATTTTAAAATTGAAATTATTAGGTATGTAATTGATCTGATCAATTTTTTTCTGTACATAATTATATAGCCCAAACACTGTTTGTTAGATTAAATAAGTTTGTATTAGTTTAGTTTTTGACTCGCGGGTCAATGAATGAGTAATAGCTCAAACGGTTCTATGCTCGTTAAAGTTACGCTTCTTTATTAAGTTGCGTGAATAAATATTTTTTTTCCTTCAAATTACCCTCCTTGGTTAACACATTAAGAAAACATACAGTGGAAAAAAATAGAATGCAAGAAATTTTAAAAGTATAAGGCATCGTGCCGAGAAGTGAATGTTAAGTGGATAAAAATGGCTAAAATTATGGGAATGATTACTTAGTCTTACTTGCCAAAGACGCGGAAAAGGAATATCCTAATTTTACAATTCAAATAGCAGTATTACTACGCTTCGATATTTTAAAATATGGTTTAACATCTGAGGCATAAAACATCCCCTTGTTTAATACGCTTTTGACTAGGACAATTTTTTTTATTTTTCATCAATCTCATAGAATTTAAATGACACGTTTTATCGCACATCCGTAACTCATTATCTGCTGTCTGCCTTAAGAATTTGTGAATAAGTACGCCTAATCTGTGCATCTTCCAAGAAAGAATATTCCCAGCCACGAGTCCAACTTATGAATTACGACAATTTCATTTAAGCCAACTTGTGCTTAACTGTGCACATTAAAGGTTATGTGAATCGTTAAATTCACCTTTATACATTAGAAGAGTCGATTATCTCAGTGGAACAAAATTGGTTATAGTTGTAAATAATATTGATGAGTCGGTCGTAATCAATTACGATCATGTATCTTAAATAACCTAAGCTCTTTGTGGTCCAGTTCACCCCTCCCCTCGACTCACCCATTTGCCGACCTCGTCCTGCGTCCGTATCTTTTCGCTTCCACGCCTTGCATCTGCGGTTTTCCTGTTGTTCTTTCCGCTCACTTTACCTTTCGTAACTGTCTTCAAGAGCAAACATGACCTCAAGATGTGAGTGACCGATGAGTGATGGATGGTCTTCTCCCATCTTTTTACTGTTAAAATTAGATTCCTTCCTCAGGCCATCTTCGCAGAATTTTCTCCACTACTCTCTCGATCAGTCCACGTTTTATTTACCATATTTCCAAATCACTTTCCATTGCTCACTGTTTTATTTTATTACCTTAATCGCCTATGTCGCATCCAGGTAGATAAAAATTTTCCATGCCAGTATCTCGTTCATCTATTTTCTGACTTTTTAGTCTTGCGTTTCATGTAGCTCAAACAGTTTTCATTCTTATAGAAAGACCTCTTTGGCCCCTGTCGGTCTTTTAATTGTATCTTTCTTGTTCTAACCACGTTTATGTTTGTTTTGTCTTCTGTTTTTCTGCCACCGACAATTGGCTCGTTGGGAAGTTTTTATTGCCTTATCGGATAGAGTAAAAAAGCATACCTTTATTTTTCCGTACTTCAATCTTAATCCCATTTATAGGTGACTATGCATCGAAGTGCTCAATCCATTCGCTGAAAGGGCGGTTAGCTGTTGTTGTTGCTGAGCAAAGTGGGCTCCACCCAATCGCCACGATCTATCTTACCGTGTTGAGCCCTCGGCGTTGGTGGAACCTTTATCGAGTGTCAGATGACGTAGGAACTTTTACCGGAGTGAGCGGCAACTTCTGGATATTTTCGATTTACGAGGTAGCGGATGAATAGAGAAAAAAATTTTTTTTACTAAAAATAATTCTTATGATCTCTCTACTGAACTCATGAATACAATTGAGATATTGCATCAAATTGAATAAAACATTTTTTTACTGTAGGTGCTCTTTCTAGCTTTAAGCTTTTACTTTGTATTACCTTCTCCAAATTAGCACGCTTCCTCTTAAAATCTCCCTCTTATTCGGCCGGTAAAGCTTTACCATCTGCTAAACTTAATTGGTGCTTTTTTTCTAGGTGGAAACAAAATCATGCGGCGTTATCTTGAACTACGTCCATTTCCTCACCGATGAATGCATTGAATTTGAACACTTGAAATACGCACTTTTCTCCATTTTTCCTTTCCTTATTTCTTCCCCTTCGCCTCCGAGCCCAGATTTAATTATAAAAAATTTTATCCTAATGCAATTGGCGTTGTATTCCAGTGGATAGAGCGCTGAGCTACTAAGCGAAGGGCCCGGGTTCGATTCCGGGTGAATCCTCTAAGCACCCTCAGCTTCATCCAAGCCGTATACCAATTTTCGGATACAATGTCATCCTGGGAAATCACATGTGGTACAGGAAAAGGAGCTAACTCCCCCTAATGTGTGAATTGCAAATTACAATTTCACTATTCTTATCTCGCAGCGTAATCCACCTCGAATTTTATATTCCTTAAAATGGATTTTCTCTATCCTATATGTCTCTTCTACATTTCTATGTACGAGATTATAACGCCGTCCTTCAGTCCTCCAATTGATGCATTCTCTACTCTCCTCAACGATATTTTCCAACCAATCTCGTAGAGTTGTTTGATTAGCTTTTCTCCTTCTACGCCCTTCAGATTGCCAGGGATTCTCCTTAATAATCTCGCAAAATACAAAACTCGTCGAACGCCTTTTTCCATTGTTTTGGGGCATTAAAAAAACCTACAGCAAAGGTTGGATAAAAAAAATTAATGGAAATTAAATTGGGCATATGGAACCAGTGAATTCACTCGGAGTTGTCGGATAAAAATAGAAAATTAAAATGCAAAGAAGTAGAACAATTCGGGTTTTTTGGGATTACAATTACCCTACACTCTTCCCACGACTCGGGAGTAATGTGAAGAATTTTGCGATTTAAAACGAAAGCTCGAGAAGTTTTCTCTTTAATTGAGCGGAATTTTTCCACGAATTTCTTATTCCTTCACTTTTTCACTTGGCAATTGCAAACCCTCAACCAGTGGAATTTCTAATTACCTACCCAAAATAACTGGCTTCTTTTTCTTCCAAGTGTTAGAAGCGCAGAGCGGATTTTCTCGCTGAGTGATTAAAGTTTTTTCGTCGAGAACTTTAATTGCATCAACCTTATTGCAAATCTTTCCAATAAATGGGGGTTTCTTTTGAAAATCAAGTCGCTAACTTTTTTATATGTTGCCGTTATTAAATTTCCGCGCTATGGATACTCATAAACATTATTTCTTCCTTTCTTGGCATTGATTTCTGTCGAAATCTCATAGACTGATAACAGTCCTCAAAATCAGCAGGTTCAACCGTGTGCTCAAATTTAACCTCCATTAAAAATATTGTCACGTTCATATCTTCAGGGGCTATTTTTATCAATCCAAATGTATTAACGTAATAATATCAACTGGTAACGAATTATTAGCAAAAGAGGAGTGTTCATGACAAGGACCTTAACTAAGATTTAAGTGAAAGATTATTGAATGCAATATTATATGCGATGTATATATTTTTATGTTCAGCTCAGTTTTATATAGTTCCAAAACATGGAAGTTGAGATTAGAGATGATACATTCTGTAGATTTGGATGTGGAAAAGAATGGAAAAATAAATGGACGGAATGGAAAACAAACGTATGATAAAGAGTAGAGAGATGGTTTTCGGGAAAAATTGGAGTACGATAGGAAATATAGATTCAGGAAAGAATGAGGGGTACTAAAATGTTGAAGGTTGTGATAGAGGGAAGAATGTTGTGAAAGTGACGTATAGGGGCGTAAATAATAAGCACTTTGGATTGTATTAAAAGAGAAAGGTGTGTGATGTTGAAAAATATTTTATGGCATTGTGGGGTACAAGAGTATGTATTACCATTTTTTGGCGTGTGCTTAGAATTATAGGAGTTCTTAATAAACGAGTTTATCAAAAGAATTACTTATCCGGTAGGCTACTGCTTATATTGATTTACTATTCTTGGAAGCGGCACATTTGGTGATGAATTGCTCGGAGAGGTTGGCCCTATCCCAATAATTAACTTCAAATTGGCTAAGTTAATGAACTGATTATAGCTCCGGCCAATACATTCTCACTTCCTCAGTTTCCTCCGTAGTCTAAACGTGGAACATGTGTTGACTTACGTCTTAATGTATCTCCTAAGAATATTGAACCTCGACTTGCATTTTTCAAATTCCTGCACGAACTAACTATTCAAATTCACCCGAAGCCAAATTTCTCTTTAGTGCCCAAACTTAATATGAAAGATTATAGCGCAGCATAAACGAATATTCAAGAAAAGTATTTAAGCTTTAAGAATCTTTTTCCCATTATCTATGGTATAAGAATCAGGCGTTCGTCCTATAAAGACTGCGCCTTTGCCATTTAAACGTAAAAAAAAGTTTAAAATGTGTTAACGTTTCCTACGTTGTCTTCGATCAAAGTGACACTCCACGGAGAAAATTCAAAATCCCAAACAATTTGCCTATCTGGTTATTTTTTGAGCAAAATATAATAATGCAATTTATTTTATTATACCCCGTTACTAAACCAAAAGAAAGGCACTCGATACGTGTGAAGTAAATGAAAACATTATTCGTGGTAAAAAACAACTATTTATAACCTCTTTGTTGCTCTTGCAGAGCATATTTTTTGAATGAATTGTAACTGGAAATTATGTTCAAATAAACTGCATAAAAAAATACAATTTTGATCAGGTATTTTAAGGTTTCTAACATGGCGTTTCGATTGGGTCCCTTCCCTTGGACTGTATAAAACTTCCCGAAAACTGCTCGCGTTTTGTCAAATAATTAGCAAAGATTAATAGGGACTCATAACTCCCTTTATTATCTACTTGTAAATTCCCTCCCCCACCGGGGATCCCCATTAGATTTTGCCGGACGATTAACACAGCGATCTTCTTTTGTTTTCATCATTCATTTTCGCCTCGACGGCGTGTCATTGCTTCGAATGGTTTGCTTTCCATGGCGTGGGCTTGGGGGAGGAGGGAGGGCGGCGAATTCATTCCAATTGGAGCGAAATTATCTCAGTGGTGCGGAGTGAAGAAATTCAACAAAGGCGCGGAAGCGTCGTCGCCGACCAAACAGGGATGGCACGGGGGACCCATCCCAAAGCGAATTCTACCAGTTTGAGTTCTAAGGCGAGTTAATTTTTTTCCGTATCGTGTGCCGCGGCGCGAAATTAAAAAAAAAAACAAACAATGTCTTCTCCCACCTCCCTCAGTGTAAAGCCTTTTGAAAAGAAGGGAAAGAGACGGTTAGGATGAGAAGAGAAATAAAGTTTCGTCGGGAACTACATCCACGTATCAGTGGGTTAATTTCCCGCGCGCAAACAAGCAAGATGCTCCCCGTTTACGTTCGCCGGTGCATTTGGTGCGCGGCCATGGGTCGGCGGCGGAGGGAAATGGCGGGAGGGGAAGGAAATGGCGGGAGGGGAGGGAATTTTCAAGTATACAAGAATGGACGGACCTGG
>LYUA01001772.1:169898-180705 GCA_002093875.1 Calopteryx splendens | reverse complement strand
TTCACACATAAGGGTAGGGTGGCCAGTTCCTCTCCCTGTACCGCCTGTGATTTCCCAGGACGACCTGGTACCCGAAAAATTGAACACAGCTTGGGGAAGCTGAGGCTGCCCAGAGGCGTCACCATCAATAATAGATTCCTATTATACTTCAGACTGTTGGACTGAAAACCCGCGCTCAACAACAGCGTTTCCATTCGACAGAATCCTTCAAAGCACTTACTTGCTTGCAGATAGGTGTTTCAGTTCTTAGTCCGCATAGAGGGACAGATTGGAAAAAAGGTGGACAAATTATTAATGTCATTTTGTCAATATCTGTTATCGCTTGATCAATTAAATGAGTCTCTTCTGAAGGTTTCTGAGTCACCAAACTCGATTTCAGAATTGGTTTTTGTAATCTTTTATTTTGTTTCGTTGGCTGCAGTCGAAATTTGTCATCCATCTTTGACACACTTCACGATGTTCAATCGACATTTAACTTCGTATACTCTAACTACCCCTAATGTCAATACAATTATTATTTTCAAATTTGAGTACGTGACCTCCCTTCCTGCTCTACGCGCTTCCCCCCCAGACCGGAGCTCCATATTGTCAGATAATCACAGTAACATGGGAACCGAAGGAAACTACATAGTGAGTCAAGTTCAAGTAGTAGTTAATCCTCCTCTTCTCCCCTTCCCACTAATGCCTAAAAGCTCCATTAAAACGGGTATCTAACTGAGGGGTGACGGGTTCGAATCCCGCAAGGAAAAGACATACTCGCGGGGGTAGACCGTAGAGGTTGGTAGGTATGTCGTAAGTTGGTGTGAATACTTGAAAGAAGATGAAGCAGCGAGTGAGACTAAAACGCTGAAAACTACTAAAATGTAAAAGTACTTTTTTACTTTTTTATAGAACTTTTTTATTTCAAAATTAACTAAAAAGTAGAAAAATCAATTTTCTTCACTAGCCAAAACCCTTTCATAGACAACCAAAAATAAAAGCAAAGACACTTTTCACTCGCTCCCTTAAATAATAGTGTCTAGTGAATGCTACCGAAAGAAATCCCGTAATTTTTCCGCACGTCATTTCAATTCCAGGAGTTTTTAAAAATGTCATTAAGTGTAGAAATAAATGTTTTCAGTGGCTTTCTATTCCAGATGCGGCAGTTTTTCGCTTGGCTCGAGGAGGTATTATAATGCCTCGTTAAATTCAGTCTTTAGTTTACATGGTCGTTTGCTTAACCATGGAGGTTACCGATAGGCCGAATTTTATAAACAAATACAGACTGCTCTCTAGTAAACATGCAAACTACAGTCACTCCGTCATAAGGCTAATTACCACTTTAACGGCTTGTTTGTACTCAACTAGCGATTATAAAAATGACTTGTGGCTTTGACCGGAGGTTGCAGTTAACCTTAAACGAAAGAAGAACGGCCGTTAGGAGTGGTTGTGAAAAATATACTCGTCACACTCAATTGTAAAGAATCTTTCAATGTTCAGGAGTGTTTTCTTCCGGGCCTTCACTTTGTAATGAAGTTTGGACAGGATTTGTGTCAGAGCAGTCAATTCCATTGCATTGCAGGGATGCGCCGGAACCTGAAGTCGAACATTTCGACCCATCTGTACCGCTCCTCCAAACTCGCCATTCGCTCAGTACTTTAAATTTTAATTCCTCCGAGTCGGTGTAGTTGGGTATTTAAAGGTGAATCGACGGTGAATCACGTTCCACAGAACAGTAACTATAAAAACACAGCTAAATGACAAACACAACAGCCATGGGACGGAGTTCGAACTGGTTCGGGTTATCCGGAAAGCCAGACACCCAGTGAACTCGGTTCAGCTCCAACTAGTAGTAGGGTTCCGTAATCAGAGAATAAGCTTCAGAGAATTAGTGGCAGAATCAGAGAGCCAAAGAATTAGTTGATGATTCGGTACGCTATTATACACTCTCGAACTAGGAGCGGGGATTCAGCTGAAGATCTAACGATACTTGTGCCTTTACGCGCAGGTTCTGACGTCGCTCGCACTACTCACCCCACCCTAACTCCGTAGAATGGCACACTTCGAAATTTCTGGAAAAGTTATCACATTTAAAAGCATAACCGCAGAGCCATTATAGGCAACTTTAAATTCTATGACACGATCCATCAATGAAAAGTTGAGAAAATATTTAAGTCATTGAAAATATTGAATGCATTGATAGACTAACTAAAACATTGTGAGCCCTAGATTGCCTGTATTCGTATAATTTGAACTCATTCGCGATTTAATAAACTTCAAGGCTCCCGAAGGTGACAAAATGAAATAAAATTTACATAATGATAGCATTTATAATTAGGTACATGTCGTTTACAATTAATCAATTGGCGCTTGGAATATAATCCCAAATATGGTATGTTTTTAAAATGAAAATTTCAAATACCTATTTCGGTTTAAAATGGAATCAAATCTGTTCATGGCTAGTTTCAAGTCCTCATTTTATAACGAATATCTCTATTCAATAATTATCAATTAGATAAACGGTCCATATAAACTTATGAGAAAACCTGGAATCCATTTTTGATAACCATTTATTTGAAATAGTTTTATTCTCATCAGGTGGAAGCACTTATTGCATGTTGAGTAAAGAAAATGACTGCAATAAGGAAAACTGCGTACGAAACAAGAAAAGTACGAAGCCGAAAATTGTCGGTCTTATATTTGTACATCGAAATCCAAATAAATGGATGGCAATAGATGATACAGGGAAACAGATTAGATCCTTACGAGGTCCATTCACGAAATGCCCCGAACCGACTCTACTTCTTTTCGCAGGGTGAGAAGAGAGCCCCCGTCAAGCAGCTCTGAAACTGACTGCGTCAAAATGCCCTTCGAGCCGAGACATACACCATGACCTCTCTTTCGCAACCACGACCCTTGGGACTAGCAGCTTCCCCTTTGCTCTCCACCCACGGCGTCCGCCGGGAAAGGGATTTTGGAGAATAAATTATTTCATTATATCAACTAACCAAGAAATTAAAACATTATACTTACAGCCCTTGGCGATTTTTTGCGAAGCGACCTCCCTTATGCGACCACATGCTCTTTCCCATTTCAGTACGTCAGAGCAAATAAAATCTATTTTACTGAAGGTAAAACGTTTTGGGTTTGAACCTATGGTATTGGGTAAAACCTAGTAAGGGCAACTTCGTTATTCTTCAAAACTACAAGAAACATATCAACGTTAAAAAATACATCAAATTACATGACACGTTTAAAATAAACACCAAAAGAGGCAGGGATTAATCCCACTACTGGAAAATCCGCAACGTGAAGCCTGGAACTGTAATTCTGAATTATGTGAAACTCTGATTTTAAAAAATTAATAAAACTTCGTTTCATCCTTTATGTCAACTTTTCCTATAACATAAATATTGGCCAAATGTTAGTTAACGATTAAGAATAAATGATCCTGCAATGTTTTAAGATGGCAATCAATAAATACGCGGGAGTAGGTACAATATCATTAGCAAGTTTAATTAGGAAGAGAATAGATAATATTAAAAAATATAAGCAGTTCCTTGGGTACTATTTCGCTCTTATGCCAAAACGAAAGGTATGAAAAATGATGTTCTTCTCTTATAGTCATTACCTAGGATATCTCTGTATAGATTATGTTCTCGCCGTGGAAACAGCCAGTTCTCAAAAATCGCTCGTCGGCAGAAACCCTCGCTCGCCAGCGGGAATCCAGCAGCCACGCTGACGCGGAGGTCAACCTTCGACACCTGCACATACTGCTTGGGAATCGAAACTACGGCTATCGGGGAGGGCCGCCTCAGGTATGTTCTTCGTTAGTGACGCCTCTCTGCACTAAATACTACTCCAAACGAATCGTAAGATAAAGGCATTCCGGAATCCGCAGGAGGTGGCGTCCGACCAGGGGCCACGGCGGGCCACCCGCACGACGAAACCGCCGCACCCGGCCACGACATCCGCCGCGGCGCTCGGAAGGGCCGCATCGATTGCGGGATCGGGAAGAGCGCGCCAACGGGCCGCCTCCTCCCGCACCCACTTCCCCGGCCTTCCCCCGCCACGCTCCCGTGACCGGGGACACGGGCGGCCGCCCCTTCACGCTCGCAGCACCCGCGACACGGATGAGGCACCGACCGCTCACGCACCACTCGGCACCCTCGCGAAAGTGCGGTGCGGTCGCCCACGGTGGCGAGGGATTCCGTGGTGCTCGAGGAGCCTCGATTGGAGGCAGCCCAGAGGAGAGGTCACAGGATATGACACGAAAGATGGCGGATAAATTATGTCATTATATTAACAAAGAAATTGAATGATTATATAAACCCACCGTTTTTTCCGAAGCGAAAGGCTAATATCAAAGTTGCATTTTCTTAGTTTCTCTCTATTCGCCGACGACCCTTAATCAAGAAAAATCCCATCAGTATCGTGTTGATAATTTCCATGAACGCCGTGTTGCCAATAGCAAATCGTTGAGCGGTTGCTCCACCCAAGCTGATAATACCGTTGCGCGCGGGGACTGATGCGCTCGCAAAGCTTCGTTTTTATGGTTGTATTATCTATTACTCCCTCTGGCGCACATATTATGTAAACATTTCAACATGCTAAACTCAGATATTCATCCTTTGATTTGGATCGTCAACTTGATTTACTGAGCGCTTTTATAGCTATCCCAAAGGAATACAGGCTCCAACAAAATAGGACATTAGATTTGTAAATAATATTGCTTACAAAAAAAGTATCTAACCGAAACTATCACGACGGTAGAGTTTATTTTGCCAGCGCACACATGATGCCCACCAACAAGACTACTATTATTGATGGGTAGGGTGAAGGGTAGGTTTCTGATGGACACACAGCACTAATACCTCAACAACTCAAACCCTTTCGGCCGCATACTTTCTGCCACCCTTCATTCCACCTGACATGTCCCATCTTTCCCTCCCTCTAACCCACTAACCCAACATTCTACCCCTCATCACAGTCTTTAAATAATTGACGCAAAAGTCTTATTTTCCCCTTAAATTAGTGGTCACTCAAAATTGTATCGCACTCACTTCTTCAGCAAATAATGTACTCCACTTCTTCCAGTCTTATTGGCTCCAGGAAGCAGTTCTTTGCCCGACAATTTTCTTCGAACTCACTGCCCTACTTCACTGAAATCTTTCACGTCGATTTGGGCGATCCGCAAAGAGTATGGACACTAAAGTGAGATTTTCTTTCGTGCACTTTATAGTTAAAGGTGAGTGGCCTTCCTCACTGGGATGGCACTTCAGTCAATGCTAGTTATGCGCTCCAAGGCATTAACTACGTGAGACCTAGGACCAAAACCAAAATAGACTCCTTCCCCAAATCACACTGTGAAACACGTGATGTACCAGACGTAAGGGGTGGGTAATGGAAACAGAATACTACTGCGAGGCGTAAACAATGTCGACCAACTAGCGCCATATCGAATAGATCCAGTTGAGACAAAGAGTGCTGATCTGCATTTCAATGCTTAGTCGTTTTCTACTATTAGACGGAAGGCACCTTTATCGTAGGATTTATGATTTATACGCTTATCAATCATTTTGACGCCAGGGGGCAATCTATCGGCCGGATTTCTTCCCGCTGTTGGTCGCGTGGCAATGCCTCCAATATCCCAGTAGCTCAAGATAATGATACGCTTCAAAACCAAAGAAATGCCTTCGTTTGCAATAATGGTTTGGTTTTAGGTCTTTCATCCTACAACGTTCGTAATGGGCACAGAGTAGTGAAGTAATATTCTGTTTATGGGTTCGGTTTTTCACGCGGAAGGGTTGAGATCATAAGTGAAATCATGAATTACGTCCCTAAGGTGCTTTTTAGTAAGTTCATCCTTCATTATTGCAACACTTCTTAATAGAAAATGACATTTCTAGACCTCAAATGTACAGCCATCTGTCAAATCAATTTATCGCAATTTTATAGTACCACCTCATATTGAGAAAAGAGTTAGAGAGTAGAGAGCCAGATCTACATTTCCATTCGCTTTGTACCGCCAATAGAAAGCAGTGCACCGAATGTTCAAATGTGATTTTTTTATAATGGAGATACAGACCTTTTGCAGCGTTTTGGGAATGTGTGCGTGCTCAACAAGTATATAATCGTGTTTTACGCGTTAAAAACATTGTTAAGGTTATGTGGATTCATTTATACAAGTGGTATTGTAGAATTTAAGATCATGTCGAAGCATTTGATGCACAAACAATTTGACATGGAGCTGCTTGATGGTGGGAATAATGTCTTCTACCCCAATGGACTTTATTGGACCTTTTTGCTTGTTTTGATGACCCTTTAAAGCTCTAAAAGCGAGAGACATAAAAAATTATCCTGGTTGAAATCCTCCCATTCCAGAAAGGTGGAAGGGTAGGAACTAGACGAAAGGTAGTCCACGCAGCGTCCGTTCCTCAGCAAGATGGACCCCAGCTGGGCGGCCATTTAAGTGTTCGTTAGCACGTTAAAAAGAAACAATAGAGGAAGGCAACGGGAAACCAATTCCAGATTCCTACCAAGCCATTGTGCACACAAACAAAAATAGGTTCTGGCGGGGGAAGGCTGACCCCGTCTCGGCCACCGCGAAGGGATCGCCGATTCAGAGTCGATTCGAGCGAGCGTTTCGGTGCAATATGCCTACTTCCAACCTCGACATTCTCGTCGAGATGACCGCTTCCTTTCCCTTCAGAGCAGGACATTTGCAATCGATCCAATTGCAATCGTCAATTACAATCATCCAACGAAATATGCTATGACATCGTTTTAGAGCAATAAAAAAATTGTTTAAGGTAGAAAAATCGGAAAAAGCCCAATTCTTAATTTAAGGGAGAGAAAGAAAAGTAATGTCATCAGTTTCGTGGGACAACCGCTTGAAAGCCTATATTAGCTCAAGTATAGTTATACTAGAAAACAATTTTTGTAAACCGGTGATAAATAATAGGTGGACGTCACATGACTTGGGAAGTCGATTTTCTTCAGGTCAAACTTAGAAAATGAGGACATCCAATGTAGTGGCACATCGGCGCAAGGTGGGAAGTTTATTCGATTCTCTATGTCACTGGTCATCGATCCAGGGATCGATTGCGCCCTCCACCTCCGGGCGGTGTCCCTCCCCCGTCCGCCTGCCCGTCCACGACCGTCCTTCCGCGCCTCCGTGCCATGCACAGCACTTAATCCACGGGCGCCACCGCGGGGTGCGGGTGCAGCTCCGTCGCCGCACCCGCGGGGCGAAGCTCCCCCCGAGAGAGGGCAAAGGATCCAGCCGAGCACATGCCTCGGCTGGATCCCGAATCGATCCGAGGCGATGCGAGTGTGACGAGGGACAGCTTCACAAGGATTCACTGAATCAAACCACTCCGAGTTCGCAATGGTCTACAGAGTCGCGCAGGGTATTCTGAAATAGCAAGGCTAAGGTGTTCCATTTGCATTCTAAAAAAGGAGGATTATGTCCCCTATCAACAATGCCCATTCCCTGCTCGTATCTCGGACGAAACACTGTTCATAATTGAAGGGAGACCTTGTTAGTTGGCTAGAAGTGGAGGGAGGGGCGTGAGCACGTCCGCGATGAAATGAGAGGGGTGAGAGGGGGGCAGGGGACTCCAAAGTACCCCCAATCAGCAATGGGCGTTCAATATCAGGCATCTCCTAAATTTGGGCAATATTTTAAAATGTAATTGTTATTAATAGGTTAGGATCTTCATAGCGTCATTATAGAAACTGATATACCCTCAAGGTATTAATTTTCTAACTCCACTTCATAGCCTACCCATTTACCGATATACTTTCGGCAGCAAATATTAATATTATTGGAAAAGATGACGCATACTGACGGTTAACACGGCAAACAGCGAAACGTCAAGCCAAAGGTAGATACAAAATATAAGCCGAAGATTTCAATTAAGCCCCCATACGGTTTCCTCCCGAGGATTTCAGTGCATTCATTCTAAACAACAGACACACATAACTTCCCAGGTAAATTCTAATCAAAGTCAATTTTAAAAGAATTGACTTATTTCCCACAAACAGAATCATCTTTAAATGTCAAACCAGAACAACGTAGAGATTTTAACTTAATTTACATAATCAGTTTATATCATTATAAATTACCGCAGCAGTTACTACAGCAATAGCTTTCAAATTTAATTACAAATACACTTCATTTTAAAAACAAGTATGAACTCGGAGACGATTCCAATGAACCGCATAACAAAACTAAGACAGAATTTGCGAAATTAACGATTCATATCCGATTATCGAGTCACAGCTTCAGATCTAAATGGAATTCTTCCCCACTAACGTCAGGAAAAGTGTATTGTCTTCTGCGCTCCTCTCAATGGGGAAATCTGAAACTATTACGTCACGTTGGAAGTACCCTGTTGAAGAAAGAAGGGATGGAAACAGAAATAAGCAGGAAATTATGCACGGATATCTAAGGATTAACAACGCACGTTAGATGGGATTAAAACCTTCCAAACTCTTTACGCAAAGTCTCTTACTGACATCTGGAGACGGAGCTTTTCTTTTTGAGGAGTTTTCGTTGCGTTTGCTAACTACGCCGTTGCTCCTAGCAGAGTTCCTACGGAAGAAATCGCCACCGAAGGAGAAGACGCCATTCGTAAATTGCATAAACAAGAAGCTGACGATATAAGAGAAGAGGTGGGGCGTATCCTGCTCAAAGCAAAACCTCCTAGATGCAATCTCACCAGGGAAGAGAGAACGGCCATCAAAGAACTCGGAGATAACGACAACCTACTCATAATTCAATCGGGAAACGCTGCAGTCGTGATGACGAAGGACGACTACCAAAGAAAAATATCTAAGCTCTTGGATAACGAGACGTATCGAGAAGTGAAGTCCGACTGAGAAAATACAGTGGAAAACCAAAGCCATCTTTTATGAGTCTTCGACCCCACCAGAAGAACGAAGGCGACTTCTCCAACAGGCATCGAAACCACCTCGTCTGTGCGGACCTCCTAAAATTCACACGGGAGCCATTCCACTCCGTCCAATTGTCAGCGCCGCAGACTCGCCGACACATAAATTAGCAAGACATCTAGCCACCGTACTCCAACCCTTCTCCGGAAAGAACTCTACGCATGTAAAACACTCGTCACATTTCATCGAGATTAACAAGGAAGCAAGAGTCACCGAATCCGATCTACTGGTTAGTTTCGACGTGGAATCCCTGTTCACCAACATTCCTGTCGGAGAAGCTGTCGAGATCATCAAAGTCCTCGTCACGAAAGACACCCCGAAAATGGTGGAATTTTGTTTTTAAAAATTCCTATTTCATATGGAACGGGAGGTTTTACGAGCAATGAAAAAGCGCCGCCATGGGATCTCCCATAACACCAGTCATCGCCAGCCCGTTTATGGAGAAATTGGAAGATAAGGGATTAAGATCGTATAAAAAGAAACCGAAGCTATTCCTGGGATACGCGGATGACACTATTGTCATCTGGCCTCGAACGAACCGAACGAACACCTGAACGAACAGAACGAATCCATTATCCGGTACCTGCAAGCGTCATCTCACCACCGCCCTCGGCAGAAGACAGCTATAATGAGTACTCCATTTAGCCTTCTCTATCTCCGACGGCAATTGCATCGACAACGAGAAGCGCCACCTGCTCAAGAAACTAGAGAACAATGGCTTCCACCCTCAATGGCGATCCAAAAAACTGCAAGAAAAAAAGAGCAGAAACAAGCTTTGGCCCTAAAAAGGACCATCGGGGAACCAACGGAAACTAATGAAAAAGCATCCACTTTCACCATAATCCCTTACATTGCAGGACAACTGAACGAATAGCTAGAACCTTCACCAAGCATAACGTAGTGTCCAGGTTTACCTGTGTCACGAAGTCGGCCGACCTGCTTTGTAAAGCTAAAGACCGTGTTCCAATGGAAACACAAAGTGGCGTCTAAGAAATTCAATGTAGCTGCGGGGAATCCTACATCAGGAAAACATCCAGGGGACTAAGATGCCGCATTCAAGAACAATCAAGAGCTACGAAAAAAAAGACATTTAAGCCTCTAAGCCTGCACAGAGCACACCTGGACAGGACCAATGCGTAACATCAACTTCGAAGAAGCTAAACTGGTCGCAAAAGAAAGCCGCTATTTCCCACGACTCATTCGTGAAGACGTGAAAATAGCAAAGAACCCCAACAATTTTAACAGGGAAGACAGCTACATGCTTTTCAGCTCCTGGAAACGTGTGTTAGCCAAATAATATGTTTCCACCAATGTCAGCGCACCTTCTCAGACTATATAAAACGGTCAAAAACCGAAGAAGAACTCTTCCTAAACGGGGTCTGCAGTGGCTGTTCTAGTTGTTATATATTTAATCACTTATTACAATTTGTTATTCCTTTGCTGTTATGCCTTTGCTACTGAGGAATAAACACCATGAACTTAAACATCATCAACCACTTCCGACCTGAAGACGCCGGCGAAACTGTCGTCCTAGAACATGGACCCACGCGGAAGATATCCCGGAAGACTTGAATCATCAATCGCAACACTCCGCGGAAGCCTTCACAGCGCACTGAGTGCTAAGCCATTACCACTATATTTTTCATTAGTTTCTGGGAATCTTAATAGACTGACTGTCTCACTTTCTATTCACTTTCTTCTTATTTGTTTATCACGTTAGCTTGTTGGTTATCTCCTTGTACGCCCTTCTTTCTAATTCTGTGTTTACGTTCTTCCATTTCCTACATTAGTACACCTTCCTACTAATTTCTTCCGTAATATATTGTTTTCTTATTCATTTTTATCTACCATTCTTATTGTTTTGCTTGCA
>LYUA01001771.1:234622-245603 GCA_002093875.1 Calopteryx splendens | reverse complement strand
GAAGCCCGGTTTACTATTTTAACTCCACTATTTTCCCTGCCGATTAGAAGGTCTTGGTGATCCGGATCTGGAGCGCTGCCGTAGGTGAAACTGCCCCTTGGGTTTTTGCCCTTGCCCCTTCTGACGCGTGACACAGGCATGTTGCCACGGTGCCACGGCAATCTTGGGTACTTAACCATTTTTCTGATTCACGATACAAAATCCATCAGTAGTAATATTAAATATACTTTTCATCCATAACAACTTTCCTGTTTTAAATCTATTCTTAACGGATGGGTGCCTTTTGGTATTGGCATTCGCCAACTTTGAAGGAAGTAAGAACAGGACAGCTTGGAGAGAGGTTACAGACCGATCCCGAGACCAATCACCTTTGATGATGATGACCGAAAAATTGCAAATATTTGCTGCTTTTTTTCCCATGATCTCCAAGAGAGAGTGGTTGACAGCTGACGGTGATGCATGAGCGCTCGAGTTTAGGACTTCGTAATCCAAAATCAATGGAGCATTTTGCGTATCGCATGAAACTTCTACTTCTGCAACTAATTTCATGAATAGATACGTTGTAATAAGTTCCCGACTACCCCTTATCGAACTCCGAGTCTTAGATTTTAGAAGTAAAAAAAACATGGAATTGTCAACTTTGAAATCAAATAAAAAAATAAAGTAGAACAAGAGGAGCAGTTCATGTAGGCATTTGAAGAGTATTTTGGAGGGGATTGGCCGTAGTAAGCATTAACCGAATAATTAAGTAAGAAAAAGACGCATACAAGAGGAGAGAATGAACGATAGGACTTCTTCGAAAAATACATGGAAATGATTAGCAAAAGCGTTGAATGCAACCGAAATCAGGTTTTTTGAGGGTTGATATCAAGTCTAAGAAAGAAATTTTATTTGCAGTAGAAAAGAGAGAAAGTATTTGGAGGAAATAAAAAGAAGGCAGAAAGATTAATGGAAGATGGATGGATAGCTCTTGGGATGATAGAGGAAGGAATGGAAAGGAGAATTTTATATTATCAGCGAAGAAAGGAATACAAATGTTGAATAAATTCAAAGTAAGAAGAGCTGAAAAAGAAAAAGATCTTTAAGTGACTTAGAATTCTGTAGGGGGATGTAGAGGATACAAAAGGCAGGTAATAGTTTTTTGAGGAAACTAATATACCTTTCTCTATTTGATGAGAGAAGAAATGATTTTTAATTTTCGATGACATGGTAACTTGAAGCGAAATGATTGTCGTGGCATTATACGTATTAGTTTCTCAGCTTAAGGCTCATTTTCTTTAAGCAAGGTGGCGGTGTGGTAGATATGCAAGGCGCACCATGTTTTTGCCAAAGTACTATACCACATTGAGAAGATAAAAACATTATTTTCTGTTTAAGGAGTGAATAATCAATGGACCAACACCATTTATAATTATTTTCTAATCTACCGGTTAGGGTAGGTTTCCAATGGACACAGCCTCAACACGATAATAAACCTATCTCCATTTCCGCATACTTTCTGCCACAGTTCATTACATCCAACATCCTAATCCTTTCCTCCCTCTACCTCGCCCACCCAAATTTCTACTCTCTATCACTGACTTCAACAATCCATCCCCACTCAGTACGTCCTGCATCCACCTCTCCTGCCTTCTTTCAATACCAATAAAAATGGCAAAAATAATTCACCGTACACATTCACGACCAAGATTGTAAGGTAATACTATAGTATTACCTTACATTCGATTGCACTGACTCGGCTTACACTGTTCAATTCATTTTATAACATGAATTGAACAGTGGCATGTAAAATTTGCACTTCGTCGATTGTAGGATTTTGCAGCGATTTGATGGTGTTAAGGGGAAGGTAATCTTCATTCCTGAAGACATCTGATGCCACGAGAGAGAAACATAGAGCCACATTTTACTCCAAACGTAGACAAATTTTAAGCCCTCTAAAATACCTAGCCATAGGCTAGCCACAACCCCGGAATTTCTCCTTGAGGGAAGACGTGGCGATGCAATGGAGGAATGGCCTATTGGAGTTCAAATTTTGTTCTAAGCAAATGATTTAATTTACAGTAAATCTCCCATTTGTGAGTGAACTAATGGCCATGCGAGTGATCGCGGAAAACGTAGTGTAATATTCTTTCTCTCTAAAAGCTAATGACAAGATAGTGCTATCGCTAACGAAGGAACGGATTTCATCATAAGCGCTTAAATCAAGTGAATTAAAAAAACCTCTGACGCCAAATCATGTAAAGCCGTGACATCTGACATCACCTAACCCCTAACACATGTTTTGTTTGGGGGGGGAAGACTCGTTTAAACTTTTGACAGCATGCTACTTAAAAAAATGTGATTTCAGGTTTCCCCTTATACTATTCCAGGGTACACCTAGCCAATTTCGCAGGCTCTCTTTTCGTGACGCAGAAAAACAAACAAAGATACATTCACGATACTCTTTCCCCATACTTTCCAAAACTCTGTGCATGCCATCGAAGTAACTAGTCCAGGTTTTTTTCTTCAGTTTCTTTTCTCAAAGCTTCATTATCCGTTTTTCTCCTGAGAGTAATAATAAAACTCATTTCAGTACCTCTTTCCGTAATTTCTTTTTTTCATAAGTATTTCCTCATGGGCTGAAAGGCTTACATTAATGGTCAAGTGATGATGACGATTTCTCGGTATTGACGACGTAGAATTTATTCTTTGGGGGAAAATTAAATGTAAAAACTTTATATCCGCAGCAGAAATACATTTTTCACGACATAAGTTTCAATTATACCTTCCAAGGGTAAAAATCTGGGAGGTCAATAAAATAAGGGGATTTTGAAAATTTCTCCCTACTCTTTCCGTTAGCGATTTACTCTCACCAATGAACTAGAAACATCCTGTAAACACGCATTCAATACGCTATTATTTACTTCCGTTTAGTTTCATTAGGGAATCCCAAAGCAGATTTTAAATAATTCAATAAATAAAATCCGAGCAACAGATGAAATTTACCTTAAGTAACAATAATTCGAATTGCGACGGTACGCAAACTCACAAAGCATGCAGAGTTCACAGTGATCTAAAGTTGAGCACGGAATTCAATAAAAATACCGTCAATGATTGATACCATGGAGCGATGGCTAACCGATTTCCAATTTCGATATCGGCATTATTCACGGCGACGCTCATGCGGCGATCCCACCTCGGCTAAAAGCAATGGATGTTTCCGAGACATTTAGCGCAGACTTCTATGGCTCTCGAGGTGATATGCCCCAGCAAAAGCAAAAACTGGCATCTGGCAGATTGAATTTGAGAACAAGGATGCGTTTCTAACTCCCCTATAAAAAAAATCCGATACGGGAAGGGCAGAAGCGGAGCGGGGAGAAACTGAGCGTAACTAGACGGAACAAATCAATCTTAAAGCCTAATGGGTGTATGTACCGTCCCCTCAGTTCCTACCCCCGTGGGAGTGACTGAAGTGCAAAATAAAAGTCTCCTTCGATCTTAAAAATTGTTTAAAAAAAAACCCCGCCGATTACTCCACCATGAATTAAATCCTTGCATGTCAATCATTGTCTAATGATTATTATTCATTATTGCCTCCATTAGCTTCGTCCACCATACTCCATCAAAATCCTTTCCCTCTCCTATTCTACTACACAAGTAAAATAATCCAGATTTAGATCTATTTAAGCAACAAGCCGCATTATCAACACTTTGATTGCATGACCCTTTCATATCCCATTTCAAAATTATTTTCATGCAATCATTCGTTTTCTGTCATTTATTACAAATTCCGAGTTACATATTTTTCAAAAATTTTATTCACGGAACGGAAATAATGGGCGTAAAACTTATTTATGACGAATTTAAAATTTAGCCTTGCTAAACACTGATATGGGAAAGGAACTGGCCCCCCGGCCCTGATGTGTGAATTTCACACGCCGTTGGCCTTAGTGCTGGGTGGGCTCTACGCTCATCTACCAAACCGACCTCCGAGTTGATTACTGCGATTTTTTTACACACTGATATTTTTTTTAGGTTTTTTTTTCCTACTATAGGAGTCCCTCGCCTTTTCCTTTATTTATGCAGCCATTGAGAAATTAAAGCGGATGCTTAAACGGGATTGCTGAAGTTTATAGGACGCTGCTTACGCCAAAAGTATTCTCAAATGCGGCCAAGACACCATAGCTAAACGGATTCACTGCGCAAAACCGTTTCGATAATTTTATTGGAAACGTTGAGTCTGCTGCCCCGGGGTTCCATTTGATATGGTTGACTTTACCGCGAAGTCAAAATAACGTGTGGAGTGCGCCGTATCTTCAGACCTCGGAAGGGACATTTAACTCCGGCGAAGAATATCGAGTGTCGAGTGTTAAAAAAAATAAAATTAAAATAATAATCCTCCCCTGTGCTTTGAATTTTCTTTTACTTCGCCCCATTATTTTCATCGCAGCATTCACCAGTCTCCCCACCCTCTCAACTCCCTTTTTTTTACAACCCAAGCACATTCCTTCCCTTTTTGTTTTCATTAATAATTTTCGCCGCATCCGAGAGAGTAAGTAAACTTCCATCGTCGGGTGGGGTTCGCTCGCCCACCCGAGAAAGGAAACTTTTCCAATTTTCCTCCATCCATCACGCAGCGTCGCGTGCCATTTGTTTTATTACGGACGTGCGCAATTCTCCACACCCCCCCCCCGCCCCGCACCATTTTTCTCTCTCTCTCTTCCCTTAAATGATCGAGCGGAGGGGGGAGGAGGAGTGGAAGGCGAGGGAGGAGGGGAGAGGCGAGAGGGGGGACGCCCGAGCAAGTGGGAGACTCATCACTTATGTACCAGAGGAGGATTTCTCATCAGCATTATTTGAATTATGAAAGGTAAACCTGTTGTGTACTTGAAGGGCTCCTCCCACACACGCCCCTCCCCGCCCCCACGTAGTTGCCAATCGGAGAACTTCAGCGGGGATTCACAAAGCGCACACGCCAGCACAGTAACAGTGAAGTACTTTGCGCTTGCATTTCTGCGAAGCTAGTAACTTTGGCGGACTATCACAGCGCCAATTTTTTCACTGAATTTAATTCGCAGCAACCGATTTAATCCGTTATAATGCGCTATTTCACTGCACATATACATGCAATAGATATAATTCGTGAATTGATTTTACCAATAATCTGAAAAGATCCTGAAATTGATGTTATTCGACGACACTTTCTCACAGATAGATTACAGTCTCGCATGATTTTGCGAACAATATAATTATTACTTATCTCTGTATTCATTATTATTGGAATAATTAAGTTAAATTCAAGCTTTTAAGTCACTATGGCCCTTTCGATCAGGAACTTGGTGAAAACAAGGCACAAAAGTGTAACTAGAATTAAAACTTTTGCACTAATAATTTTTTCAACTCCGTTCATGCAAAAAGATCTTAAAATTTACGGATAAATGTAAACTTTAGCAATAGTGAGTAATGAGAAGAGGTTCTATTCTGTATCTAGTGACCAGCTGCAACACCTATTTCACCCTATCCAGGATAACACGCCAAGCAATTTTACAAGGTTGTTGCAAAAGTTATAAAAAATTTGGAAGCGAAAACTAATGCGTTCAGTGTAGTTATGTACGTATTTTATTACGCGCAAAACGAACTGGCTCGCTATCACTAAACGGCCACAAGCATTTAAAGAAGAATTATTTTCCTCAGTTGTATTAAAAAGGTTAGGTAAAACGGTTAGATGAGTCACTGCCAAGAGCACATTTCTGTGGTTTAATTTTACAAAAACAATAATTTTTGTAGGTTTTAAATGAAACATCTACCAATAAACGCCAAAATACCCAACACCTAGCGGTTATTATGGGAGCGGACCGTAGTAGCAGTGAGTTTGTACTTGAAGCATAGCCATAAATCATTGCACCAGATGAGGGAAGGGAGAATTAATGAAGGGACCAAATATTTGGGCATATATTGCGTTATGTAAAGAAGACTTTGCGAAGAAGAGGGAGTTGATGATAAGGACCTTGAGGAAAAAAGTAAAGAAACGACTTGTGAAAACTTAGATTTGGGGAGGTTTTGTTTATGGCTCCGAAAGTTAGTCGTTGAGGCAAGAAAATATAAACGTTGATTGTAGTCCTATGAGATGTGGGTGTTGAGGAGAATGGTGAAAAAATGGGCAGAGAGTAAAATAAACGAAAAAGTTCTGAGCATACTAGGTTAAGAGTCAATGTTGTTGGGAATAAGGAAGCATGACAAGTGGATGCAGGGAATTAATGAATAGCAATGAAATTTTGAAGACGATGAAAGAGGGAAGCATATTGTGTAGGAAAGAGAGAGGAAAATATTCGGCATGTTGAACGGAATGAAGGCGGGCAGAAAGTATGTGTAATTAAAAAAATGGTTTGTTCTAATGTGTGATGTTACAGTTACGAGTCATGTGAGGTGGGGCTCAAAAGCACAGCAGTGCTAACCCCATCCAGGTCCATCAAAAACCTGCCCTGACCAGTAGAATACTTTTAATGACAGAAGAAAATCTATAAACAGCGAGCGACTTGCTTCTCTCTACTAAGCCTTTCTCAGAAAATCTTGTGAATTTTAAAAATTTTAAAGCCAACAGCTTTTTAAGAATTACCTCCATGATTTCAGGATCAACCTTGTGAAACTCCATTTGAAGAATTAAAAACGGGCGTAGTAAATTTCACACAACTCATTACGGCCCCTAATACCGATTGGAATGCATAAGCAACGTATGGTACTACCGGTCATAACGTATGAAGGATGATGCCTATTCCTTAAAACCGGTAGTACCACATTAAATTGTGTGTAATTTACAAAGTGATTTTTCAATTCTTAAAAATCAGTACTTACATACTCTATCCACTGCTTCATAAACATGTACTATATTAGGTGGTCCACATGAACTCAGATATGAAACGGAAACGTGGTAAAGTTTTCATAACCAAGTATTTTTTGACAGGATGGAAGAGCACAGTAATTTTAGAAAATTGAAAGATTATATAACACACGAGCCAACGATTCCAAATTTATGACGACATTAAACATCAGTTTTAAAGGATTCTAAACGAAAATTAATCAAGGCTGACCTCATTTGCGCGATTTTAATTTCGGATGGAGAACTTATTCCACTTGCGCCCGAGCCAAAAAAAATCAAGGTAGTGTCAACTTACAAAAGTAACGTACTGCCGAGAATCAATCGTGAAAGCATTAGATTTCGTTTTCCGAGATGCAAAGAGGACATCATCGTCTGAGTTTTTACAAATTGTTTTAATTACTATAGCGTATTATAAGATAGGAAAATTAAGTTCCCAGAAAAATATAACAGAATTCGACGGTATTGAATCCAACTTAAATGAAATCACAGCTTCCCAACGGCTCCTTTAGCATGCCACCGGCGCACGAGTACAAGCTCCGAAAGTAAAGTTTTCCAGAGCAACTTTGTGAGCGTAGCATATTTCAAAGATATGCTGCTCACGTATTTGGCCTGACAGCTGTGTCTATATGAACACGCATAAATAACGAGGCATTCGAGAGACTGACGCCGTCGTCGATTCCTTTGATAAAAGCGCGGGCGGCAGGTAACGCATACGGCGTGAGCTCGATTCCTGGATCCTAATGATCCAAGGGAATAAGGAAAATACCTCGCGCAGTCCTCAAATTATTTCACGAGTAATATTCTAACTGATTAAATATGCCCGACTTACTACCTACCCGCTCTGACGACAGCAAAGTCGGCGGTACGATTAACCACTAGTTTAAAAGCACCGTCAAACGGAAACCCGGATTCTACGTCGCTGCCAATGAAATCTTCAGTCTCACCCCTCCCCCCCCCACCCCAAGAATACGAAATGGCGCGACTGGTTTCATCGAAAAAAAAAGAAACAAAAAAGAGATAAAAGGGACGCACGGATTTCTTTCGCCCATCGCCGATCAATGGATAAAATTAAAAGAGGCACCAAAATAGAGAAAATCTATGATAGCACAAAAATCACACCAATCGGGGATGCAATTACGGAATTAACAGGTAACTACAGCAAAAACATTGCGAGCAGCGAGTTCGAAATCATAAGAGAACTTGCGGAATAAAACTGTAACTACTAATAACAAATTAGTAATGACTAAGGCAGGGAAGCCAAAAAGGGTTGAAACACAATGAAGCTGGACAATGACCATAAGTCGCGGGAATCGCGATATACTCTAAAAAAACCGCTCAGCGGAATGGTCACTTCATTCACCCATCAGCTGTGAATAACATAATGCTAATCTTCATCACAAAAATCACGCAAGAAACGTCCTATCTTGAAATTTTACTTCTAAATATGGGCTGCATCGGATGATTCGATACACAGAAAGCACCTATTTAAAGGCCCGCGGCAAACTATCATATTAGTCTTCGTTTTAAGAGGAAGTTTCGTTTAATTCGTATTACCTTATCAAATTCATGCATTTTTTTGTTGCCCTAGATTTTGGAGTATAATAAAAATGTATTTTTTATGCTAGCTTTTAATGTTTTAACAGGAAAAATATTATAGAATAATTAATAAGTAAGATAAATACCAATGTTCAAATTCTTTTAACTTTTCTTAAATTTCCGGAATGGTTTGTTAACATCGACGAAAATAGCGCTATGGATGGCTTATTGCCTCATAATTGATATCATCATGAGATAATCGCAAGTCACCAGCCTTACCTCTGCAATTGTGGATCAATGTAATGTATTCGTAATAGGAAAGTCGGATGACACGGGTTTTTCGTTTTCAATTGCTCAAGTGCTGGATTAACTCTGACTTGTTTTCATCGCGATTTTCATGAAGGAAGACAAGTATTTATTTATTTAAATATCTTTTTTCTAGAAACACACTTATTTCATCTGGTGTCTAATTTTCTGATATAGTGTCGTAGTGCGTCCCAATACAACTTTTCCTTAGTTAGGTAGTTAATTGTTTTTTTTCTTTACTAATGACAAAGAAAAATATTTAACTACAATTGCGATGCGCTTCAAACGGATCGTTTTCTCCTAAAAGTTAAACAACAGTACAAACTGAAGTCGTATATTCCTCTAAAGTAAGCCCACTGTATATACGCCACTGTTTGAAAAGGAGGAATTCATTGCAAAATCACCTTTCCTGGTAGTCCCCAGCATTTAATAAAGGAAATATGAGACTGCTGTTAACCTGTATGCCTTGAATTTCCTCCCGTAAAGAAGAGATGACATAGTACGGTAGTTGTCACCTCTCAGCTCTGTGAGACTCCTTCTTCAAAAATTGACAATTTTTTGACAGAGGGGATATTCCAAAGAGACTCCCTGAGCTTGGACACGATTTTCAAAACGGGCAAAGAGTTTTAAAAAGGCAAGGGAACGCAAGTTGACTTCCGGCAGAGAGAAAATTTTAAAGCTCTCAAAAGTGATCGGCAGTTCATAAAAACTGAATGATGAAACAAGAGAGGTAGACACCCTGCAGTTAGCTTTGAGTTGTACATTTACCCACGGGAAATTCGCGGAAAATTAATAATCAATATGGAAAAATTACACCAAGTAAAGCCGGAAACAACTCTCTACGTCTTTAGTTTTAAGGACACTCCATAAAGCTAATCCATAATTACTTTCAGTAAAGCATAAGTATATCAACATAGACATATGTCCTCGTGGACTACAACCGTGACGTGGTTGGAGGGCTTGCGTGCTCCGATGACCCCTAGAGCAAGCAGTCCTGGCGGGAGCATGAAAATTGCTCCTGGTAGGGTCACCCATGCTAGGTCCAAGGATAGGGGCCAGACGAAAGGTAGTCCACGCAGCGTCTGTTTCTCAGTGAGGCGGCCGCAAAGGCGTCTGATCCCAGTGGGGCGGCCATTGAGGTGATTGTGTCACGTAAAAAAACACTATTGAGGAAAGCAACGGGAAACCACCTTAATTATTTTTCCCAAGAACTTATGACGGACGAAAGGGTATCCATCAGAAACCTACCTCAACCAGTAGATTACAAAAAATAATGTGTAAGTCATTTAAGACCCAATTACCATGCGGTGACCAAAGTGTGATTTCGTTGAATTTTGCTTGTTTCAAATGAACCACATCATCATCGATGATCTTCAATCCTATCATTGGTTTTAAGCAGCTCTCCTCTAAATCCTTCCATCGGTTTACCCCGTCATGTCTTAGTACTTCTTCTCTAGACGTCTGTCATTACTAGTTCCATATATCCCTTCAGGGGCCATCATCTGCAGGCCTTTGCGTTCACATTTCCCTCAAATAACGCCTCATTCTGGCCATCTAGTCAAAAATGAATCTTAATTAAAACATTATCTCTCCCTCTTCTCAAAGTCATTGGATTCCTTTCTCCTCTCATTCTCCTTAGGTAGGTAAGACTGAATGGCTTCTTCGTTAGTTATTATTCAACCCGTCCATTTGATATTAACCATTCTCCTCGTATCACTACATTTACAACTACTACAATCTTCCCCCTTCTGTGTCCCCTATATTCTATGTCTCAATACTATAGGGGAGCATGCTCCTGATTTGTTTTTAATTAAGTGCTTCCTTAGGCCTGTGCGGCATAGGATCTTTTATGTCGCGAAACATCTTTGCCGATGTCAACATTAATATCGATGTTGACAACAGTGTCGATTAAAGTTAATGTCAAGATGTGATGTTGCCCCCATTTCGGTGTACTATACATATAATTCGTCAAAGTATAATTCTTATGTGATGAGTTTGGACACCTGTAACAAATATTCTAGCACAGGGTTCGGGAACGTGGTAGTTGGGATACTATGGTACTCGTAAAACATTTTTTGTCACCCGTTCGCAGAATAATTAAAGTTTAACTAATTCCTTCTCGCATTTATGAAACATTTTGCGATAAAAGCATATGTCAATATCGACATCGATAACATCAGCATCCATATAGATATTTATGCACAGTAAACATCAATACCGGCGTCAACATTAATATAGACATATTTAGGAAAGGATATAGCACTTTTCCACAAAATAAAGTTT
>LYUA01001771.1:217828-232129 GCA_002093875.1 Calopteryx splendens | reverse complement strand
TTTCATTATGCTTAAATTCCACCACATCACGCCTGAAACTTCGCTTTTTGTAAATTTTCATTGATTTGACTCCTGTATTGCGGCAGCCGCTGCAATTTGAAACGTTCAGTTGGAGGATGGGGACAATACTCTGCATTGAAATTTTGCTTCCGCCGGAACAAACCGTCAGCCGAGGCCTATGCAATGCCACCGGAGGCTTATGTAGAGATTCTTCTTCCCTGTAGCACACAATTATGCTACAGTGTGGTGAAACGCGTCATCCACCGAGCGTCCAATGAAATTTTGGAAACTACAAAGTCGTTTTTTTTTATGGATGCCCATAATTTCCACCAAGTCCCGCCAGATACAATTAAGTTTGGAAGATGGTTACTTCCGCCTATCTTTGAAATTGATTGTCTCCCTTCTTTAAACACTTCGTCATTCTCTATCGAACATCCCTCGTGCCTTTTTTTCACAACTATATCAATCATCCTCACGTCTGGTGGCTGAAACATGAGAGGGGAAAAGAGAAAGGGGTTTACAAATCTTTTCACCCCTTTCCCTAGATGGGAAAATGTCAATGGGATTGAGCGAGAAATAATGCCGGCGGATGAAACCTCATCGACGTCGACACACGATAATGGCATCGAAATGACCGCGTAGGGTGTTACTTTAAGCATGGAGAACAGACACAGGGGGATATACACCTATGCAGTGACCCGGTAGCGTAGTCGACGAGGAGAGGGAGTGTTGTCGCGAACCGACGAGAGAGAGAGAGACAGAAAGCGCCCCGTGAAATGTTACCCTATTTTCGGCTAGGAAAATACGCAATGCTCGCGGATCCGAAATGGGCCACAGGTCGCTCGATCCTTCAGGCCGGACGGACTTTGGTAAACAAGGCCCGAGGAGAAACATCAAGGGGTATAAAGAGGACGGCTTTAGAGGGCATCGGGGAGTTCTCCGGGGGTTGGAATTGAAGCGACATCGGAGTCGCACCGGAGAAAAGACTGATAAGGGCCCGCCGCCATTGCAAGGGAACCGCCCAGTCGCTGCTCGAGCCTCTTCCTCGCTCCCTCTCTCTCTCTCTCTCTCGCGCGCCAGACATCTCCCCCCTGAGCCTTGGTTCTGGGTAACTATCTTTTCCTTCGGCCAATAAAGTAAGCTTAGCTAAATCCGCCATTCACGTGCAATCATTTAAACGCTGCATCTCGACGCCAGGGGCAAGGATCCCAAAACCATCGACGTCGTTCTTCCAACCAAAGGACCTAGGCGCACAACACCTAAGTTAAGGAATAAAAATAGAAATGAAAAAGTTCTAAGGAGCGCGGATATCATTTGAATTGGGCGGAAATTCGGAGAAAGGGCTGAAGTCGACAATGCACCCAATTCGTTGAAACATTAATAAATTGTATAGAAAAATCGCTTAGTATTTTTTCACAGTTTAACTGACGTCGGCTATGGTTAAATCAGATAATTTTCATTTCAAGGTTTTTTTATCATGGAAAGTTTCTGTAGAGTGAAGCCCGATAATATTCTTCAGTGCTGCCTTTCAAAAAATTTCGCAATTTCGAAATAGCACAATTATGCCCGAAGCAAGAATCGGGAACTCAAATTCAGACAGTGTACCCAAGAGATCAAAACCGAAAGCTTATGCAACGAGAGCATTAATTAGCCAAGATTATAATTCATCCGGCAACACTATTTTACCATCCACGTATTGTGTGTGCATGAGCGACCCCATCTGTCGGCCATTGGCGCAGCGACTGATTAAAATTCTGTTTCGAGTAATTATGCCTTGTTTCTTCGCGGCCGGACGATTTATGACATGAATACCGATGGCGAAGGGAGGGAAAATATTAATTACCGAATCATTTGAGTGATACGTGATCGCCAACTGGGCTCGTCATGTGGGTTACGTGTCCGCGAGCTAAACCCCACGAGTCACGGGTACCGCCTTGGGCGAGGACAGTTGTGTAAACTATACCGGTTGGTCCGGCTCACGTGAACCCTGACGTCGACAGACAGTCCACACAAAGGGCAAATAAATCAATCTAGCGCTACATTACGTCAAGGAATCGTGTTGGCAAAAGAATAAGTTGCAAAGAGAAAAGAGTGCATGATGTTACCTTAAGTAATAACGTGCCCAGAGAAAAGATAAAGGAAAACTTTAATTTGGAGCGTAGTTTTACGTGGCTCCGAAATTTTCTCGCTGAGGAAAGAGAGTAAACGCAAATTTTAGGCATTCGGGCTGCGGGTTTGGAGAGGAACGGAAAAAAATCCAAACGGGTGGATTTTAAAACAAATGAAAACGTGCAAGGAATGGTGAGCTAAGTGACAAGATTCCAGAAGCTATTTAAAAGTTAAAAATCCTATAACTATCGGATTCTCGTATGAAATCCAAATCGGCAACTCTAAAAACTAGCACGCGATCGATTTCACTTGGTATGCTTAAAAGTGTGTGACACATATTTGTTTCCTTATTGAACGCAAATTATATATTGACCAAGAGTCTAGAGTTGCCAGATCTCACATCAGATCAGTATTTTCATAAATATATTTCGTCCCTAAATCGTAAGGCATGGGCCAAGTTAACCAGGCGAGTAACGCGCCCGCGCACAAAACATATAACATAACTAACAAAATAGAACTAACACCCCTACTAGCCGGAATACATTTCATTAATTAATACACATTACATTGTTAATTAAATATAGTCAATAACTTCGTTAAGTGATAGATTACACTGATATTGGAGTTAATGTTTCCTTTAGTAATATTTTGAAGAATTAGATTTTTAAAACATAAAATAGTAAAAAGAGTCTAGAGTTAAATATCTCTAGACATGAATTTTCAGGTTCCTAATTAGGTAAACAATTATGAGCGATATCCCATGCGATCGTAAGTACGATCAATTTTTTCACTACATTTTCACATACATTCATTCCAAAAAATTGCTTAATTCTACCACTTTCATTGGTAGTTTAACTATTAAAAGTGTGCTTTGGATGGTTCCCCTACAACTATTACGTACTAAATATCGCATTGGATTCCTTTTGCTCTCCCTGCACTGTTTGCTTCTTTGGTTCCCCATACCTTCAACTTGTCTTCATTCAATCCAAAAAGTCTAATCCCCTTCCTTCCTTCCACCCTTCTAATCCCCCTTCCTTCTTATCCCCCGCCGGACCAATATTTTTCCTTCTATAATGTCCTCTTATCTTCCCCCCAATTTTTTCTATGCCCATCCTCCGGTCTCAAAGACGGAAGCGTCGGATCAATACCCTCGCTATGCTCAGTATTATTCTTTAATAATCTTCAAATGAAGAGAGGTAATAAGATATACCTAATTTTCCAAAACATAGGTCAATTCAGCCATATTTTAATGAATCGAAGTTATCAAACATTGAACTACACTTTAAATTACTTTAACCTAAGACTAAAAGCTTTGATGCGAAGGAAAGACGTGATTATGCACATAAATATTGGCTAAAGAATCGATTTCCGTTCATTTCCCTAGACGCGAGTGTCATTCAACAGTGCGATAAGAATGTCTCCCCAACATTTCCTCGTTACAGAGCGCCACGGCGCCACGATATGCACAATCGAACCTTTATCGGGAGAGATCCAAGCGATCACTAATCCTAGTGATATCCACAATTTAACGATTCAAAAAAAAGTCCAAAAAAACGATTTGCTTCGCCGTGCTTTGCGCGCTCCACTGAGCGACGTGATTCAAAATGACGGTGGGTCGACCCCTATTCATAGGTGGCTAGGAGCGATACAGACGGGCACGCTCGAGGATTAAGCAGTCGTGGGACTTAATCGGCGCCATTCGGAAGGCGGAGGCGACCATCCTTCGGTATGAAGCACCAAATCCCGTAAAGGTGCCGTAACTTGACGAATGGCAGCAGCCGGCAAAGAGGCAGCCATTAACCAGGAAGAGGATGAACATCCTCTCACATGAGTGAAAGTGGAGTACACAGTGATCGTTAGTAGCCTCCACTTGTTTCATTTCCACAGTGTATGGTAAATATTATTTTTCCAACATGACTTAGCCCACGGTTAACAAACCATTCCATTATTCTAAGGAGCAGCTGCTCTCCAAATATTTCCCTTATTGACTTAATAATCAACGTGGAATCCTCTCGAGTAAAATATTCCGGAGTTGAAGTAGCCTTTTATCGATCTCCGGTCACGGGTTGTGTAGAGAGTATTATTTTATTATGTTGAAATAATATAGGATCCAATTAGAGCTTCATTTGTTGCGTTTCAATTATTCGGAGCTAATTCACCATCATTATTCGACGATACCATTTACAGTACGAGCGAAAAATGCTGGAATAAAACTCGTCTCGCGAGTACTATTATTATATAAAGGTTAGGTTACTTTCAACTGAGATGTTTCCATTTTTACCGTATTTTTTTAAGATTGGAAAATGCCCTTGCATGTTGGAGGTGTGTGTTGACGTAATAATGATAAGGCTGAATATGTAAGAATGGCGTCAAAATGAAACAAGTTTTAATAGGTCAAATTCAACGGTGCAACCTACATCAAACATAAGACTAGGTTACAAGAGTGAGCACTGCAAATTATTTGCTCTATAAACTTAGTAAGAAATTAGTACGCGTTTATATACTACGCATGGAAGTCATTCAAAATTTTTGCACTCATTATGACAATTAGACATAGCAAAAACTATCTTACCCTTAATATTTAACTTATTTATACCTATTTCTTAAATGAATATCAAACTTAGTTGTCCAAACTATCTTATCGATACGTAAATTCGGAAAAATGTCCCGTTACATCAAAGTATCATTACCAGAGTTCATGGACACTACCATTCAGGTATAAAAGAAAAGATAGACAAACAGAATTCACTTCCTGATTTCCTTTCATACGAGCATTTTCTCAGCGCAGCCAGGAAGGTGATTGATACTTAAGGGCGCCACAACACGCCAACGCGTAAGACCGCCACTTGACTTCACACTTCAAAGAAATTGAACAGTAATTTAATTGGAGTCAGCCGCTGTTGCATATGCATATGCGAAAAAATTTACAATGCAAAAATCATTCGCCCTTCATATATCGACGCCCAATAGAGGCAGCATCTTTAGGCCTCGCGAGTTGCGGTACATTTAACACCATCGACCCTGGCCCTGAAATGCACTCGACCTCGAGAACAGCGAATGAAAATTTCCTTGAACTTCTACTTTCCCCACCCTTATCTCATTCTGCTCGTGGCAAGGCGCGGAAGCTTGTTAGCCAGAGAACAAAACCTTGATGACCAAGGACATCCACTGATTTTGAAACGATCGAAACAGAAGGCGAACGCCCTTCGGATTTCGAGCGTTATGCTGAATCTCTGCTTCCTCGTCATCGACTGGCCCTGGCTCCAGACTTCCCCCCCCCTTGTTTAGGAGACGAGAAATAAATTGAGAAGATGACTTGTGAAGCGAAGTAAATATGCATTCCCTTTCCATATTTACAGTGATGAAAGCTACTTATTCTCACTCGCTGCTCGAAATAGTTACGTGGTGAATTTTTGGTGCTAATCTCTCGGATTTCTTTACCATTGAGGTTTTCCTTCAACCAGGACCTCGCTTACCATCGATCTTGCCTTTTATGATGACATGTAAGGCGTTGTGTTTCTCTAAGTGGAGCATGGCATGAGCAAAATATTCCATCTCGCCCTTTTTTTATGTTTCTCACAATTTCTTTTTATTCTCTCATGTGCTCCAGTAGTACCTGATCATTTTTCACTCAGATACAGGAGGTGAAGCCACGTTCAAAAAAATTCTCTGGAGTTTTCAAAAATATTCACTGAAAACTTTTCTAATTATTTTTAAAACCTTTTTCAACCTTGGTGCATGTTCATTTTGAAAGTCCAATTCGTGAATCAAAAGAAATTATTTAATTATGGCACATAGTACAAATAGTAGTACCATAGAGTAAAGACCCTAAAGGTCTTTACTCAATGGTAGTACTAACAGCGATACTAAGAGTAACCTAACTGGCTACGGTACCATTTAAGGGGCCCCTATTGAAAGATACATTTCGAACACTCACAAGAAATTGAGTATTAACATATCAATTGGAATGGTTTGAACGAAATATATTGAATTTCTTTATTTTTATGAAAAAAAATTATTTATTAAACACGAAATTCGAGAAAATAAATGTATGCAAATTGGTCAGGGTATACACATTTTGAAATAATTTAGAAATAATTTATGGATGCTGCTAAAATATCAAGATGAGAAGCTTTTCATGAGGGGTTTTTCTTGTTCTGCATCATTTTGATGACCATCCTAAGGAACTGTCAGATTTAAGAGGCCCTCTCATTTACGCTACTCCACATCGCGACTTCCCTTGGTCGTGTTTTCTGTTTCTGTGGTGGAGATTGGCGGAAATAAATCGTTTGACTAATCCGTTTTGATTAATCGATATACTATCCGGAAGCGAGAAAGATATATTTCAATAGGGGCCCCGTAAAGCGCACCTACTAACCCAGCTATAACTAACTAATGCTGTAGTTAAGTTATAAGTTGAGTGAGAAAGCGGCTAGTCACATCCCATCTAAATGCGATGATACCCTTTTTTTGCGGTAAATATGCAACGATTCTTACGTGAAAATAAAATTAAAAGTGAAACAGATAAATTGCACAAAATTTAGATTTCTCGTGGAACTCTATTTCAGCGAACACAATTCGGTGTGACTGGGGCATACCAAATGAAAGAGACAATACATTCAAAGACATTCACATTGCAGGCAGCTTTAACCAAAAAGGTCACAATCCGACCAATACCAATCAATCAAAATATAAGAGTGTTACCATGGAGCTTATCAACGAAATCGTTTCCCTAACAATCGATCAGTTAAGGTTGTTTATTATTATTATCTTCTGAAGTCTCAGGCAGCTCAATGATCACTTGTTTTCAATTCAAATTATCCCGATCATTGGTGATGGGATACCTACGGTCTCCTCGTGCAAAACGCGATTCAGAATACCCATACATTTATACCTGTTTGATGTTTTAATATTGATATGCCGATGCATTAGCCGATGGATTCCTTTTCCTTTACAACAGCTTCGGACACTCCGACGAGATCCTTAACAGCGAATATTACATAAGAAATAACGAGTGTATGAAAGAGACTACGATGAAATTAAGCTTACACCATAGCAAGAGACAAAATATGTGGCTGTAACGCAAAATCCATGAAGGTCTACTTAATTCGAGTAAATGGTCTGAAGAAAAGCGATAAAAAATATAGGCACTCCTAGACGACCACCATGACCTAGAGTGGTTTTCTGAGAGAGATGTGCTTGAAACCCTTTTGGGTAATCGTACGTAATTGGAGGCAATTTTAGTCACTGATCCGGGTTTTGCAGAAATTCAACTCCGTGGCTTTCGAATTCGGCTGAGGCATTTCGGAGCGTTTTTTGACCATTCACAATGAAGTCACGTGGTGATCCAAATCGTGTTTACCCTCCCGGATCCGGCAAGACTCCTTCAATTGACTAATAGTGAATCTGTCGACCAATTTAGAAAAAAAATCGATGAAAAAAATGTCGGATATCACTGAAATCCATTTGTCTCGGTAACAGTTGCATCTTCATTTATTTCCATCCGTTTCTATCCAATGGAAGTCACAGTGTGCTTATCGTCCCGAGGACGTCTTCAAACTGATCTTCGTTATTAAAAACTTTCCACCATTGGAGGTCATTTAAATAATAGGTAAATTAAGGTACCTCTGAGGCAAAGAAGATTAAAAACCTTTTAAAGTCATCAAAGGCACCTATCTATACCATATTAATCTCCCCCGGTATTGAACTGAAACTTTGGAATCATCAATCAGGAGTCGATGATACATGTTTCACCACTTTAGAGAACTTAGGGCTTAGAGAACAGTTCAAAAATGGAACGAATGCATTAATCCGGAATCATGATCTGAAAACATTCACCCATGACATCCCTTCCTATAAAAACATTTACTCTTGTCTCACTCTTTAATGACCGTCTCGCTCCTCGTCCTATCTTTTCCATTCTTACCGCAAGCACTCCTAAAGTACTCCACACCCAACGCATTAAGTCGACATGCATGCTCGTCGTGGTACATCCACTGTTTCGCTTGCATACAAAAACGCGGGCAGGAGTACACTCTCACACGCGCCCATTTTGGCTACCTTGGAAAAACCAATTTACTGCCAACACAATTCCTAAGGGAATCCGCAACGCCTTCAGCTATCTCCACCCTCCTCTCCTACCTTCTATCCTAATCACTCTTCCTAGATGCACAAAATAATCCACTTGTTCCATTATTTAGCCACATAAACTCGCTATGCAATCGTTCTCCTAGTTCCTCCGCTAGCAATCGTCCTCCTTATCAAACGTAACTACGTAATAGATGCTTTTGTTTGAGGCGCATATACCCTCAATTGCATTGCGCTTGGCTGCAAGTCTATCACATTAAAATTTATTAACCAACACTAAATATTGCATCAGCGTGCTAGTGACGCAATTGATTAACAATATTACCAACAGTCTTGAGAGATCATTTACAAAGTACGACCATATCGACGTTGGCTTATAGTGAAACTTGATTCACCGTTGCTATGGAAGTTCTTAATTGTTCGGAAAGCTAGCAACATGCTTCTTAGCATCAGTTATCAAATTATATTTTAATTTAAGTATTTCAGAAGTAAAATTCTATGAAACACATGTTCCTTCCGCCAATTTAAAAATCGAAATACACATTAGTTCACTGGCAAATAATAATCAACACATGGCTCTACCTTTAAAATAGAGAAACGCGAGAAAAAAATGAAAAACCTATTTGAATCATGACGTCATTATCTCTTCCGCGACGAAATTTTCTAAAATATTGGGAGATGAATCGTTGATTTAACCCCCCATGGTAACGCGGAAAGGCACACAAAAACGAAGGTATTACATCAATCTGTAAACTCGAATTATTTTTACTTAACTGGTTTCTTACTCCATATTTTAAATATTGCTTCTACAGAAGATTGTCATCATCACCAACACGACCAAAATAATAACATGCTAGTTATTCGTACTTATTCCAGAGATGGATTACTGCAATCCTGCCTCTGAAAGCGCAGTGACTACTACGCAGCGAGTGAAAACTACTGGAGGATAAAAATATCTTTATGATCATTTCCGTGAACTCTTCAGAATATTTATCTGCGGTTATTCAACTCGAAGATGGATTACAAATTTAAATAAAATTTTTAAACTAAAATAAGAAGGCACTTGGCATTTGCGGATGACGCTCCATGATTTTCAATTTTGTCTCTCGAAATTTCTGAAACTTAAAAATCAGCTCTTTGTGTGAAATTAGAGGCGGGAATTCGAAGAGAGAAACCCAAAAATATCGACTGTGCACATAACTCGAAGTTACCTTTTTCCCGTTGCCTGTGCTTTAAAATTTCAGTGTTATTGTGGAAAATCTTTGAGTCCGTGGACAAGAGCAACGTTTCCTTGCTCGCGAGCTCCAAGTACTTCTGAGAGGAGCGAGTTATAGAAATTTATCCAGCGCATTGCACTCCGAACATTACCTATAACGCTCGAAGCATAGTCAATAATACCCGAATGTCGATAGGAAAACCTGCTCTTTCTGCGCAGGTTTTTACGTTTTTTTTAACGGAGCATGAGTGGGGTTTGGAAATATTTCAGTTTATTTTATTCAAAGAATCCAGAAATATTTGCTCATGTCAGCGAACGGACTGGTTGCTTGAATCCATTGTACGATCCATCAACATGGTTACTGCCATCAAGCACACTTCTGGAGACAAAATCTTTAAATATATTTAAAATTAAAATATTTTCTGCACATAGAGGTATGCCATCAACGTTTCTGAGGACCAACTGAAAAACGGTCTGTCATAAGTGACCCCATTACACACCAGCATGTGTACCGTAAAGATAACGAATATTTATTTATATATGAATTAAGAGTCTACTTATGTGCATGGAAAATATTAGATTCATGAATTTGAATTAAAGCGAACGTTGAGAGACATCCTCCTGCTTGATGCGATTCATTTTTCGCTAGGCTGTTCGTAAGCTTCTATTTATTAATTCTGTTATCAGTGTTTCTGGCATGAGTTATCGACCGGTTAGAAACTCTAGAGTAGTTCGCCGTCCATACAAGTTTTTTCTTCATAATCAACAAATTACAATCACCAAATTCTGCGAAATAGATCTTGTTACACATAGCACTTGATGCACTTTCTGGGATTAAGGCCAATAATAGGTATGATAACGGTCAAGAAGAGCCATTCCATTTGGTGGTCCAAAAAGGAAAAAAAATATTTGCACGCACGAGCTATTTCGTACGTATTTTCGAACCTACCTACTCTTTGGTCTTGTCCCTAAAATCTCACTAATAGCCCATAATGCTAAACACGAATAAATTAATCCACTACGTAACCAGGAGGTGTTGACCGTTTAAGGCTGTCGTCGGTGTCACTGACTTATTTTTGAGGAGACAGTGTAATAATTGGACTTCTTAAGTAGAGCGTTCCATTTAATGAACTATCTTCGATACGCGCTTTTCATGCATCGTGGCCTCGCATTTTTAAACGGCTCTCCTTCGTTTCGCCTCCCTGGACAACAATGCCGAAAACAAAAATTGGAGGGGAAAAGAGGTCATGTGAATGCGTTCCGCCAGCGATCGTTTGTCATTTCGACAGCCAAAGACCCAGCTCAAGGCTGACGCCTTAACCAGTTCGCACCTTCGGAACCATCGCTCCATTAGTCCACTGGCCACCATTTTAATTATGTCAGTCTTTGGGGTTGAACTAATCGCATCCAATGCTCGTTACAATCAATTGAAGTTTTTCAGACTAGAGTTTAATTGACTATTTCACCTTCGGTGGTACATTTTGCTTTTGCTATAGCCTCGCAGAAAATATGCTGATTTTCATAGATTTATCGTAAATTCATGCACGTATTTAGTACACCTAGTAATTATCTCGTTCCTTGAAAAATTAAATAAAGAATAAGAAGTTATGGTCATTGCATTTTGAATGAAAGATAGGGCAAAAACTTTGCAATTCCACAAAATGAATTGTGTGGGAATCAAAAGTTTTTTTTCCCTATCTTTCATGATGAATGAGTTCTATAAAGTTAAACCTGAAAAGATATCATGCATCATTAAATTTCTAGACACTATTTTTTAAATATTGCATATCAATATTATTTAAACTGGCTACAGATTGTGAGGGTCTTTTTTGACTAGTGCCTCAATGAGGCATTTTTTAAAACTTCACCTCCCTCGAAAGGGAAGGGCGAGGATGGTAAGTATGCATGAATGTGCAGATTCTGTGAGTTTTGTGATTGCATAAATATCAGTTAATTAAGGTAAATTATTTTAAAACTACCTTTAAGGTGTAAAAAATTAGATTTCATCAAACCTGTAATTATTAATATAACGATTTGGTATTATACGAAAGGAAATTACGATGAATAATAATCAGATATAGTCACCACTAGCCTGTTTTACGTCTTCAAAAGTTATATTATTGACTATCCTTATCCAAGTATTTAAAACATTTACACGATAAGAGTTCGTTTTTTACATTATTTCTTCTGTTTATTGTACGAACGTAAGCTAAAAGTTGAATTAATACCATAGGCATAATTTAAATCTGCTATTACTATGCATTGTCAAATGAGTTTGGCGATGGATAAATGGTTTTAACGTAAGAAGATCATTTTTAAATGGTCTCTTAATATTAAGATCGATTTACGCGAACCATTCGGTCGATGTGCATATATTTCCCACGCACGTCAAGTTTATGGTCATTTACAGTAGAAAGTTAATAAAATATTCCCACGCTCAAAATGCAAACATTATTTCATATCAAATTATGCCAGTAATAAATTTTTCCACGCATTTATTCACAGATATTCGATCGCCTGCTCCCATGGTTGCGTACTTTAGCCGGAACACTGCGGCACCCAGCGCTCTGATTTCCCTCCACTAGTTCATCTTTCCTAGGCGGCTGGGTAAACATACACAAGTAATGTAAACGATCCGGTAAACGCCTCAGGGATGCAGCTTCGCGAGCAACTCCTGATTTAACTGAAAGACGCAACCGCAGCGTGAAATGACTCACGCATTTCATGATTCAAATATATCTACTAATACTGCTGCCGGCTAAAAGGCAATCTGAACTGATGAACGACTTTTTCAGAAAATCCATTTCAAATGCACAATTCCAAGGTGAACCACTCTATGATTTCAATGCGTCTTTCAATGCGTCGTGTCTTTCAATCCAGCAGTAACCATATATTATAATAATTATAATTAATATAAAGAAAGCACCCGAAAGTTAGAAAGGGCTCAAGTTGGAACAGAAATAATGCTGAGAAATCAGAGTTTTTATAAGTCAGCTGAAACGAAAAAATGTTCGGGAATCTATTTTGAAGTTCTTTCATTATTATAATCAGATGTCACGGTTATGCGGTGCCGACAAGTACCCCAATTCCCTTATTTCTTGGTCAACTATTGATTACAATTATTAGGCTTGATTACGTGGAAATTCATACTGAATAAATGAAGAATAGGTACAAAGTACTTTCCACACAATTTTATTTGGTACTACTAGTTCCAACGCATAGGCGTTATCTTCAGGTACCTAAAGATGACGCCTAAGCTTTGAAACTAGTAGTACCGAGTAAAAAAGTGTAGAAAATACCTAATATCATTCATTTAGAATAGAAATATTGTGGTCAAAAACAAGTAGCTTCCCTTGCTGTGCGCGCTCTAATAGGTAATGGAAAAAAGTATCTTTATGAAAAGTAAGGAGATGATAAGATTTTTTTCCCCACATGCTTCTAAATTGAGATCCTAGGATCGCATTCACACTGGTCTAGCAACTACTCCACCGCATTACTAAAACGTGACTTTGAAGAGCATAGAAAGTGACTAGGGAGTGAAACGAATTTAAATGGCTGTGAAGTAAGCGCATGTCAACATATTTGAGCACCGAAACACATTATTCCCTGGTTAATAAAGCGACTCACTTCACTTATATCAATTATGATCTACGTGTAAAACTTTCACAATTATTTGGCACGCGATACAGAAACCCATATCGCATCACAGTAATATATTCTTGAGAAAAGAAATACAGTCACCCTCACACTTACAGATTCGGAGGGGTAAATAAAACCATGGGACACCAATTGAAGTTCTGATACTAAAACCAGATCTAACAAGGAGGAAACACTCTCGAAATATCTGAGAATCTGCATTCGCTGACAATATTTTTAGCTCATAGGTACTGCAAGAAATATTCTTAATCACGCGTTTCAAACTTTTCCCGCTCTTCCAATCCCGCTCAAACACTCCTAAACCGTATCGAATTCAACGGCGTTGCACAATATCAACTTGCTTAAATGATAGGCACACAGAGAACAGAAAGGTAAAGGACATTCGAGTTTAATTCGGACACTGAAGAAAATCCCAAAGCAAGTACTGCCTCCCAAACTGATGCATACAAATTTGTAGTCGTTTTTTCCACGCATTAAAAGCGATCGGGATCAACGTTTAACGCCTCAATATGAATACATAGTTGGCCACTGTTTCTCCTTTTAAGAAGACTTCATTAAACGAGGTCATGCATTCCTACAGTTTAATCATATAACTCTTTTATTTTAACCAGGGGGTGACAATTAGGACAAGAAAAGTGTACCGGTACCTCGGTATGAATATCTAGGATACGCATTCTAGATTCGGTACCTCGGCACCCATACACAGGGTAAGAATTCTAGAAATAAACTAAGTACCAATTCCTAAGAAAGGCCTTATAGTTATTTCTACGTAACTAGGTAATAGTCCCTGCTAATTAATGGTTTTATAAAATGTTTTAGGGGTGCATACATAAGGCAAGGAAACTAGGTACCGGTATCTAATTACCAGTACCTAGGGCAAGAATTCTAGGTATTACCTGCTGACAGGGTGTGTCGTGAATAAAGCGGACTTTTCGGGACCTTTAAGTGATTATTTTAGTTTTATCAATCAATTTTATTTCCCTTTTCATTTCCCTTCTCCACCGAGTATTTTCTTTCGTTCCAGTCCCATCTCTCTGTTCTTCCTTCCATTAAACTTAAAGGCAACCTGCCTATGCCACATGCGACTTGGAACTGGACGGAATCCCTAAATATAAGTCCCAGACGGTCTCCATGGTGACTGTTTTATCTCAATTTCTACCAGCGCGACGCTGGGGGCAATCTTCTCCGCCCCAGCGAAAAACCGAGCAAGTTGCTAAATGTGTATATATATA
>LYUA01001771.1:129580-140330 GCA_002093875.1 Calopteryx splendens | reverse complement strand
CATAACGCAATATGTAATAATCAATATCCTTACATTCAGAATAAGATTATAATATTCCGAAAAATAAAATGTATTCCAATCGAATTTCCTTCGAAGATCACACAGATTAAACTCTCGCTGATAAGTACTAGGAATATTCTGCTAAGCGGGCAAAGATCGAAAAACCAGAGTAAAAATGGTACTTTTTCCATATCCAAAAAATTAAATCACAGTATTCAACCCGAAGGTCGGTTGATAGGTGAGGTTAGAGATCACCCAGTACTAAGGCGTGTGAAATTCACACATCAGGGTTGGGTGGCAAGTTCCTTTCCCAGTACCGCCTGTGATTTTTCAGGATGACCTGATTCGCGAAGAAAGGTACACAGCTAGGGTGAAGCTGATGGTGCCAAGAGTCATCACCGGGAATCGAACCCTGGCCCTCCGGTCACCAGCCCAGCGATCTAACCACTGGACTACCACGTCCCAGTTCTCAATATAACAGACAAATAATGAAAATGCAAAAAATACGCAATTCACTGCATTGATATATGTTAATTTTTAATAACTTGTCACAAAAATTACCGTTTACCACTTAGTTCTCGCACAGAATGTGCAATAGGTACGTAATAATAGACCTATTTTTCTTACGGGTGCATAGCAATTGAAGAATTGAGGGTCATAGACATGAGGTGCATGATTATACGGTACTTTTCCTCAGCACAGTCGGCCTTAAGTCGCCCATGAGAAAGCATATATTACGTAAAGTGAGTGCTTTCGTAAGAAGCGAAATAAACGTGAATAGTCCTCATTGTGACAATTGGAAACAGTTCAAAAACCTCCATCCGAAATAACCTTGAGCTCATCGGAAGAATTCTCAGCAAAAGAATGACGCGATGAAGGAGTTTCCTCGACCAAAATAACTCATTCCAGGCAATAAACTCAAGGTTAAGCTCCATAGCTGCGTAATCTTCCAGTATCATCAACGGCTATCTACCTAATTAAAGGTAGTTTTAAGACGTTCCCTCGCCACTATTGCATACTGCGCAAACGCGTGAACTTCCTCTTCTTTGCGCTACACAATTTTCTTCTTCCGGTCCGCGCACATTTTACCTGTGTTTTTGATACCGTCTAAAAACCCTACTCCCTTCCTTCCTCGCGTACTCAGGACTCTCCCTTCTATTACGACCTTTAACATTTCACTCAAAAATCTCCTCCACCAACAAGTATTTTCTTCTTCATATTTCACCCAGTAGCTCTTCCTCTCTCCTCCCAACACATATAACTTAGCCTTTAGTTTCCCTTTGCGTCCACCTTACCATATCAATTCTTCTCCACACCAACATTTCAAAGGAATCTTATCATCATCCCGCATTCTCTTATCTCGAAGACCAGATTTCGGATCCACACAGCGCCTCGCTCCATAATAAAGATTTTACTTATCTTTTGTTTGCTTTTTTACTCAGTGTACCTGTTATCAATTCCCTTCTCACAAGTGCTTATTTGGACTATGCTATCTCCTCCTATAGTCTCTACTGCTACGCCCCTTTTCTTCAAAGGGGCCCCTGTATGCGAACAGCTCCATCTGCTCTATTTTATTCTCTAAGATCAGGAATAGAAATTTAACAGTAAAACTATTCACGGGGGAAAGGAATAAATATTAGAGATTTCGTTTTTCCTCTTGATATAAAAAATAGAGAGGCGTGGTCATCGGCCCGGGATCCAATCCAGATGACTCCGAAATTCACACATCAGGGTAAAATGCAGGGGGGGAAGAAATTGCTGCCATGAATTTGTGAATTTCACCCGGAGACATTTAGGATTCTCGACGCCTATTCCTAAAGAGTCCATTGAATTCACTTCATGCTCACATAAAACGTTTATTGCAGAGGAATGAACTCTTTGGGATCAAATTTCATTCTTCATACATAAGTAAATAGGCTTTCATCAAGTGTTCCTCTCTACGTATACCTATTCATAAAAATCAGCGTTTATTTCTAAGTGTGTACTTATAAACATATTTCTATGGCACATACATGCTTTTAATAAGCTGTCATCACTGCATAACCGTTAACTGCGCTATAAATGTATTCGCGGATGAAACTGCATTCAAATCAGAGTAAGTTACCACAAAATTCCCTTGACGCTATTTTTTATACTTCCATTTAATTGCTTAATTCCTTTAGAATGCGTTCAGGATTCCCATTAATGTCTAATAGTATGTATTATTAACATACAATGATAAATAAGAAAAAACTGGTTTAGTTTACTAGCTTAAAGATAGAAGGAAGAACAAAATCCAGTGCGCTTACATTTACAGGCTATAAATTAATTTTAAACACTGGTAGGCATTCTTCACGTATGGCTAGATAAGAAAAAAAAGATTTTCCAGTGTATTTCACGTCAGGCTGATTATATCATTTTGGAGTTCTTGGAAAAACATACTTTTACAGGCTATGCGTAATGTCCCATGGTGTTAGAAAATCGTGAGTATGAGCACTGACAATGGTGTCACCCACTCTACTAATCACTCAAAATTGCAATTTAATTCACGATTCCAGTAGCTAGTCATAAGAAATAGTTTTTACCATCTGCGATCATCCATAAATCGTAAAACGAAAATTAAAATATCTAAAAGTCACCGCTCACACCGCTGTAGTTACTACGTCATCGTGCTCGCCTCGGCCAATGCCACGTCAAGATAGAACACCTCACCAGAGGACCGTGGTGATCGGATGGGATCATATTGTGACGTGATAACTGTGGAACTGCACCTTCAGCGAGAGGGTAATGCGTCTTGATGTTTAGTTACAAATTACTCGGAAACTATGCGATAGATTGAAGAACAGAAAAATAAGGTATTGTTTTTCTTTTAAACTCTTACAGAAACGGCAATAAGAAAAGTTTTTAATTGACCCATTCCTCCATCCTATGGTTTTTAAATATCGTCTGAACGAGCATATTTATGCATTGAAGTTTCGCCATAAGTGAATAGTTCAAGAGCTATATTATGCCCTTAAGATATTAGGAAAATGGCGTTCGATTTGAAAACGAGAAGATTATTCTAAAGTCAAAATAATCGAGTAAGTTGAAAATAAGTGTTCATATTAAAAACTTTTAACGGAAAAATATGAATTTGGGGAATGCAAAGAAGTTCACTTAGCCATGAAAAAGGTGAATTAATTTTAAATCGTATGAATCTTAATTTACCCGGGTAATATTCTTATCAAAGCCTTCAAAATCAGTTATACACCCCTACTGTTTTTTAATGCATCAACACTTACAATTCAGGAAATTTGAGGCGATAAGAATATTTTAATGCGATGGAGTAATTTGGATTTGATTCTTTTCAGAAAGTAGATATGCATTTCTAAAGAAGCATCTACATTGTTGTGCGACTTTGCCGAACCGTACATATTTGATGCCGAGAGGGCTTTCGAGTTCCACTATGCATAGAGAACTTAATGGCACGTTTCCGTAGCGATGCTTTTCTGTGACTTCGCACCCGAGGAAGTTCTCTGCAACGCGAGGGAAACGCTCGGCAACGAATTGCTTCATTTGCAGAAGAACCCGAAAGCCACCTCAGCACTATCAATCCGCTGCGAGATCTTACGATCGATAAATATACATTTTTACACAAGAGACTACAATTATATTCTAATGAATTTTACGAAAAGGAAGGATCATGTTCGTATGATAAACCGCCGAAAAATTTTATACTAAAGCTCAAATTCTATATAATATTTCTCTGGAAGATTATCAAAAAGTAGGAAGACTAATTCAATCAATCAAGTAGGAGAGATTAATGATAAAAGATTTGCATCTCACATATTTGGGCAGTTTTTGTAATGGAAAGGGGCGTAGTGATAGGGATTCCAGAAGAAGAACTGTGTAAGTGAAAGAAGAAGGATTGGCAAAGAGGTGGAAACTGATGAGAGGCAAACCAAGTAAACATGCATAAAAAGATTAGTAAAGACATTAATCTGAAGGGTTGCGCCGTGTGCATCCGAAATCAAGGCAAGGGAATGAGCATTGATTAGAGACGTTTAAAATCTGATAGATCGAGAGTCGAGGAAGGTAGAAAAAGTGGATGGTAGAGATTTTGGGAGTTAGTGGGATGCTGAAGGCCGTGATAGAAGGGAGGGTGAGGGCACCGCCCTAGTGGGCGAGAGGGAAGAAGGGAGGGAGAAAGAAGAGCTTTTTGGACGGCGTGGAGGAAAGTATAATGTTTCCAGGACTGAAGAAGGAAATAGTACAGGGAAAACAAAAGTTTATGCCGGGAGGAAGTACTCAGAACTTCACGATGATGTACACTGGTATTTAGGAACCGTCCAAAACTCTCCTCCAATCGATGGGCTTCTAACGATTGATTGATGCACACCCGTGGGAATGAGTTCTTTATTTTAACAATTTCTTCTTTCGGTACGTTGAAGCATTGTGATATTGACAATTGCAGGAGAAACTTCTAATTCAATTACTTTTGTAAAAAATAATTACTTTCATACAATTTGCTCGGTCAACTTGTGTTTATTTTCAGCAATAAATACACCAAGACGAGTATCGAAATGACGATCATTTGATAACTCTTTGCGTAATGCAAGACTCTTACTTATGTAAAAAATTCTTCTCGCAGATTAAGTACCTGTAATGCACACAATATTACTCCATGAAGGTGGTCACCTGTTTTTTGAGACACGCATGAGACGCATTTCAGTAATCTGTTCGCAAATTTAATGAATTGGGATTTTCTTCTGCAACTATCTCTCATAAACCAAAAGTTAGTTCTTCATCGATTCCGGTGTTTATTATCACAAGTCCTAACAAATTATTCATCATGTACCTGTCAAAAATATGCACGTTTTGAAAACAACTATTTTCCTAATCAAAGATTTCTATTTCCATTTTTTTATTTAACTATTTATTGGAAAATCTACGGGAATGATCCCAATTAAAAGAGGTTTACAGATATTTATTGATGATCTATTTCCCTAAACATAACATACTTCTGAAGACGCATGGAGATATTTTAAGCCTCAGGAGTGTCAGTCAAAACGTTTAGGAACTCATACCTTAACCTCCCAACACACGACACTGAAACAGAAGTTTCATTACTTACCAGACGGTCAGTTTGGTCTACATTGATATCCAAGACGGGTACACTCTCCATGCCACTTGAAAGTCGTAACCCCCCCTGAGGGACAAGTCTGCTTGACTTCATAACATAATACTACCCCATCCTCTATGCATCAATGACTTTGGTTTTTAGCCTTGAGCCTATAAATCTCTTACGCTCGTGCATACCGCTCATACAAATTCCATTGACATTCATGACGCCAGCCACGCTACGGCTTTTAGTTTCACAGTTACAAATGAATAGATAGCCATGCTAAATCGATACATTGGTCCCAGGGACACACTACAGCTTATAAATTATCGAATTGAATTGACCTTTATATCTTAAAGTCCATGGGTATGTGGTAATTATTGCCCTGATAAAAAATACCATCGAGATTCACTTTAAGGTGGCGTGATTCGAAATATTAGTCTGAAAACCTGCACATAAGGAGACGATAAATGTTGTGCATACTATAAATACGTTTCCAAAATTGTATTTCCCCACATTACTACTCGGATGAATAGCTGGAAGGAATTTTCGGAAGGACGATGTACTCTATTAATTCGGAAGGACGATGTACGCTAATAGAATTCCGCTAGCAGATGGTTTCGGAGCTAAATTGAATAAAACCGCACGCCGTGCGGCATGAAAGAGCTTTAGACACAGAACATAGTGGTTAGAGGATGCGGAACTTGATTCAATTTTGTTCGCCGACCAAACCGATGATTTGAAAGCTATTCCCAATTCCGTTCGTTGCATTAGGGGATGATGATTGTTGAGCCAACTAAAACAAGAATTGCAATTTGCCTGACGTCTTTTGCATGACGAAAATGCAGTTTCTCCGTACATGGACTTTCTGAAATAAAATTAACACTTCAACCCTTTCTCTTTCTTTTTTCCTTTCTCAAATACCCTGTATTTTAATTCTAAGTTGCATATGATGGTAGAAAGTATATCATTTAGTAGTTAAGACAAGGTGAAAGTCAATTAAGTAAAGGAGTCAAGGCGTAAGTCAAACGAGTCAAATAAGGAGCTTTGGTGCTATTTCCATTATTGATTCGAGAAAAACTACCTTTAGGAGTCACCGAATGAGTACCGTGCACCCCATCCCACTATCCACAGTGATTAGTCCAAATTAACAGAACCACAACATGTACGACGAATATTTATTTTTTTTAATTTACTAATTTTAATATAATGCTTATCGCCATTGTTAAAATTGTGATGAATACCTTACTATCCATATGAACACTATCCCGAGGAATTTTCATTTTGCTTCATTACCTATCAGCTAACGTTAGGTAAATCTTTTGTGTAACTGAAATTCTGTTTGCGTCAAACTTCATGACGCCCTCAGCATTCGGAGCAATAACGTGGAAAAGGAGTTCGGCTCTTAACTTTCGTGGCTACAATTTGGTTATATTCATTACTAAATGCAGCTTCCTTAAATTGTCCTAATGCGCCTTTCTTTCACCAGAGGAAGTTTAGCCACGCTAATGCGCAGAATATCTCAAGAATCTGGACTCCCAAATTGGCATTTTTCACTGATGGTAAAATGATTTAAGGTCCAGTGAATGAGTCCAATGGAAATATTGTTGTAATTACACTGGTATGTATTTCTTCTTGGAATTCGAAAGTGATTTACCGAATTATTTTTTTTTTTAACTGATCGCATTCATATCCACTCACAAATTAAACCCACCAACTACTACCGAGAGCTATCAATTTTATGAATAATTCCATTTATTGAACCTGGAATGAATTTTATGAATTTAATAAATAGATTATCGCAAGACATTTAAATAGTTTCAACGAGGTTTTTATGGGTATACCCTGCAAGCTAAAAAAAGTGATGAAAATTGAAGGGCACATTCATTCTTTGGAACATTTCACCGGTCAGCGTTCATCAGATAGCGTAGCAGACAAGTGGGTAGGGTTCGGATACCGACGGGAGGGTCCCGGATTCAAGCCAAGGTGGTCACTGGGCACTTACAGCTAAACCTAGTCCTAGGTAAAAGATCTCGCTGAGAAGTCACGGACAGCAAAGTCTACGATGGTTGGTTTTTCAGGATTCTTCGCCATTCTACGAGTATATTCAGGAGTGCCACTGACTCAGGCTCACCCAAACAAAAACAAAGTAAAGATTTTCTTTGAATATTAACTTCCTTCACTTCCACCAATTTCAATTTTCCCTCCGAGAAAAATAAAGAACAACGCGAAGCGAAGATTAAACTTGAAGCAGCCAGTGGAAATAATAAATTAAAATTGAAACTAAGTGCAATCCTCTCAGGAGTTCATCACACCCGAGACTCATTCAAGTACTCCTTGCGAAGGCGGGTCAAAACAAAGCCGCCGGGGGGAATTATTTTTGCCACAGAGTTACTGAGACCCATGCAGATAAAAAGGGGATTGAAGGACTTCAGTTTTTTTTGCCCGAACTTTCAATTGACCTAAGCTCCTCTCCGGTACTCAGCAAAACCTCTTCCACCTATCCAAGCGTGTCCTTCCCTTGTCTCCTAAGGAAATAATTTCATTTTTAACTATAGACTATTTTAATGACCGAAAAAATCAAGGATAAAGTTCTACCTACGCTCTTCCATCGACGCATCCGAACGATTTATACGAGATAAGATCTTTCAACTGTATCTCTGCAAAGATTCAACTCCAAGGAGTCGTCGCCGTTTAACAACCGCTATTCACAGCCAGCAACTCTTTGTCATTTTCATCAAGATAAGAAGACGAGACGAAAGAGATTAGAAGTGTTTGAGTACGAAAGAAAACAATTAGACGGACGTAAATTCATAAGTGCAACTAACGGAAATTAATTTCGGCTAATTGAAGCACAGTAAGAGACTTCAAAATGAAGGCTTCCCATCATGATGCTACAAACCTGTTCAAGTTGGCTTTGGTGCTTCCGATGCGCACACATACATTTTGGCCTTGAGAGAATAGAAAGTACTGAGGGTGAGTGAGAATTCAAAATGGAGGGCTTTTATGCACCTGTCTTTGAATGCCAAAGCGTAGACTTACTAATTACAGACACTCATCTAATTAGGCATAGCGGTATTACACTCGAGCACATCTGTATCGAACGTAAATCAAAGGTAAACATCTCATGTGGAAATCCATAACGCGTTTAAACGGCAAAATAACGCATCATTTAATTAAGGCACAAATTAAAGAAAATTCCACACGGATAAATCATTTCGGAAATATAATACTAATATTAATATTACTTTAAACACACGCAAGAGGCATTGAAACTTTCAATGATTACATTAATGGAAGTATGATCTTGTCAAGGAATCTTCCATCTGATATAAAGACAATCAACGAGAATTCATAGCGACTGAGTGTTTTTTAACTCCCAGTCTAGGCAAGTATTTTGTCACAATTTTTCCATCTGATGTTACTCGCATTCCATTACCTATTTTACTGATTCTTAATTTCTCAATTAATACACTTATTTGTCACATTCAAGGACTCATGGGCACAAGTAAACTTCGTCAGTCACATATCTCACTTTATTTTTGTGTAATATCGTCGAAATTTGGATCTTCAAAAAAATATCACAATTTTACTGGAACTCACCATTCAAGGCTACGAAAGATCAGGAATTCAGTTCTGAACGTAATCCGGTTGCCATTGCCTACGGATCGCAACGTCGATAATTTTAAGTAACTCGCTCCACTCAGGTCCCCAGAATAATATTCACAGAGAGTCAAATATAGAAGTCTTGGCCTCATGAGAAATTTCATCCCCCATTTCCATCCAGCTTTTCTCCTCAAAATCATACGGACAGGCAGGTTAACAATCCTAATGCAAACGGCATTTTACATAATTATTAAAGGATTATCATCTCCTTGCAGTGAATCGTAGTTGTACTTGGAATGCTGCTGAGAAACCTAGTTGTATTCCGAAATATTTCTGAGCAATCGCCTCCATCGGCTTCTCATTCCTTCCACGCTCTTCGTGCTCACAATAACGACGCACTCCCTTTCCCTCTCCCTTCACCGCTTTCCTAACATTGCATTCAATTCCTGTCCCAACCGCCTTCAGCATTCTGTGATCGCTTGAGCGATTCACACAATAGTCACGAATGATGCACTGCGCGGCTTTTGTAATTATGTACTAAAAATATGCACGTTAGTAAATTTCTTTTAAGGAATGATCAACAGATGAACAGACTTACACCGTGAGGTCCAAATGAGCGTCGCTCATGGCGCAACATATCATGGGGAAGTCATCTGCAGCTTGAGCGGTACCGTCCTGAAGTACCTGGCATTAAAACGTATGTATGAAAGAGATGAGCATGAAAAAGCGGAGGCAGCTTGGAGGTAAGACCCAAGATACACCTTGAAATGCGCGTTGATAGATAAAGGAGAGACAGGCAATACTCTTATTGAAAGCGAGGTACTGATTACAAAGGCATCAAATCACAATCGCATAGCAGGACAAACAAAAGGTTAGAGGTGGTAAAGGTATCATATGCCATTATCTGATAATTTGAATATTCCGCAAAAAGCAGTAGAAGTACAAACTTCTGCCGCTAGATTTCACCCTCTTGTTGTGTATTTCAGATACCAGTCTGCCAAGCGGCATCCTCGTGAGTCCACGTGTTTCATAGTTTTTTTCGTTACATCGTGTTCTTTCAGGTCTTGGTTTGTTTCAGAGTCATATCTGTACACCCATAATTCATCGGGAGTTATGACTCTGGACAGGAAGTTTGCTTCATCTCAAACTGTTGCTTACGGCTCAGTGCACACCTCAACCTCATGGTCTCGGGACAAACTTCGCTGTAATTCGTAGCCCAGAAACAACTCATCAATCTTCACATTGGAAGATTTCGCAGATAGAGAATAACGAAAGCAGCATAAACTATGAAACACGTGCACTCATAAAAATGCCGCTTGGCAGACTGGCAGCTGAAACACACACCAAGTTAAATCTAGCGGAGGAAGTTCGTACCATTACTGGTTTCGGCGGAATATTCAAATTCTCGACAAACTTTGGGTAGAACATCGTTCATACCCTTTACGCCTGGTCCATTTCGGGGTAGGCAGTGTCGAGAAAAGCCTCGTTTTCATTTTGGAAACGAAAGTCACTATCTCATGCTAATTTCTCCCATACTGCCTTGCATACCACTTTTTCCTCTGCCACATTCATACAATTTTTCATGCACGCTCTTTTCTTCCTAAAATATATATCAGGTCGCATCTTGCCACGTGAGAACTATAAGCCTAGAGGTTCGAATACTGACGGATTGGATGATATACGGTTATATTTCGTATGGATCCGCTTTTGATGGATGGACTGGCGTTTTAATGACTGAATTGAAACCCCAGCCTCTGGACCCCCGGCCTCCTCCTCCTGGGATGTGTTATCAAAGGGATGAGTGAAATTGGAATTAGCAGCACTCTCGAGCGTGCCAAAGAAAATAATCGAATCCATTACAGGAATAACTGATACAATTATTTGAGTGTCATTTTATGCTCTGAACAATGCTTTGACTAATAAAATGTGACAAGTGTGAGTCCAAACCCCTAACACACGTGAGGAACAAATGAAAATGCTTTTTTTTATGCCCGAAGATACAATAAAAAGTATTGAATTTGAGTTATCTACGATATCAAATCGTCAAATAAATCAAAATATATA